>JAPKLY010000049.1:1501796-1552857 GCA_026898435.1 Prunella vulgaris
AGCTAAAACCTATTTGCATCACCATCATCATATATGCCAGTGGATTTAATAAACACTGTGAAATATTAAAAAGTGATTATAAAGCCACACGGAGATTAAACCACAGTCAGATCTTTTCTATTGCAAGAAAACTATGTGTGCTGCATCCGTAGAAGCTGTGTAAACATAAGTACATATATACTCGCACACTTCGAGTATTACTTACTCTAACAATGTGCTGACATATGTGTTCAACTTCCACCAGCCATCAGCCCAACACCATAGTAATAGCAAGTTTTAAACATAATATCTTTTACATGAAAAAGATGAGCTTTGACACCGACATGACAATGATAAACTGTACAAAAATTGTCATCTTGACAATAATCCAGTAATTTATGCACAAAAATAAATTGTGATCATCATAAATTAGTACCATAATTGAGCGGGACAAAAAGACAATGTCAAACTAACCTTGGTCAATTCAAGATTTCTTTGAAGCACCTGCTGCAGACCATCATCAGTGATCATTAAACACTTTACGAGTCCCAAGCTGCAAAGTTTACCTTGAGCCCTATCAGTTAACCTCAGGAGATTATCATTAGAAATCTTATCACCCAAAGGATATTCTATGTGAAATTTGGTCCAAAGATAAGGATCTTTTCTGACAGCATCCCGCAATGGCTTGCAAACCCTTTCAATAGTAAGAAGATCTTTCACACCAAGATTAACATATCCAAGAACAAAAACTATAATATCTACTGCAGCACCCCCATCACCATTATTCACATCCTTCACATGCTCATTCTCATATTTTTCGCAACCAAAGCAACGCGAATCCTCCAAAATCATTGCACCAGCTTCAACTTCCTCACTCTCCCAATCCTCCTGCTCGTATTCCTTGGAACTAGTCCAAACAACATTCAGTTCAGCCAAAAAACTAGTATCCTCACCACTATCATCTTCAGCTAACCTCATATCATCGTTGCCATTATCTTTGGCAATTTCATCAATTTGGAAACCAATATCTTTTAGAAATTTATCACCATTATTCAAATCATTCACATGATCAATCTCATATTTTTCACTACCTAAGCACCATGATTCCTCCGCATCATTCTCCCAATCCTCCTGCCCGTATTTCATGGAACCGGTCCAAACGACAAAAAAACTATCATCTGCACCACTATCATCATCATCATCATCACCATCATCTTTTAACCTATTATCATCTGTTTCTAAGCCATAATCTTTTAGACCCAAATCCTCTATCCAATCACTAATGACCTCAACAAGGGCCTCATTGAAATCCATACCGAAAGGATCTACGGGCAAACCATCAAACTCCATGTCAAAAGGATCATCGGGCAACGAATCAGCAACATCTTGAGAGCCCTTGTCAGATTTGGAATCATCAAAATCCCCCAAAATTTCCCCCTTTTCTTCATATACGCATTCCTCCAAACACCCTTCACCAAAATCAATAAGACCACACGCAATCTCATCCTCATTCAACGTCATAGCTTCCCCCGATTATCAATCAAAAACACCACAAATTCAAATGCTACCCCCAACAAAATATCTTGCCATAACCCAACCTCATTTCACACCTGTTATCTAACAAAATCAAGAAAAAGCCCTGTCCAACCACCAACTTAAACCGTACAAAAGCAATGCCAAAGAAAACAACAATTATTAGGGTATTTATGAAATCCAATTCAGGAATTTTAATCCCTAGTAGGATGACAATCAAAAAAATGAGCCGTCAAGATTATACAGATTGATTGTGGGTGTAGGTATAGATAGATACTTGGCGCAACCAAAAGGGCAGAGATACACACCAGTGTAGAAGGAATGAACAAGAAAGGCCTATCGATATCGATATGCAGGTGTGAGCGAAAATCGGTATAAGTTTAGAGAGAGAGAGAAGACTAGAAGGGGGAGAGACGCGTGGTGGCCGGTGGGAGTATGTGGTGTGTAAATTCATACTCCCTCCGTATTTCTATAAGTTGCTCGTTGCTTTTGGGCACACGAATTAAGGTAAAAATAAAAAAGTACAAGTGATGTGATGGAAAAAATGAAAATGTATAAATGATGTGATAGAAAAAGTGAAAAAATATGAGTGATGTGATGGAGAAAAGTGAAAAAGTAATGAAAATAGTGTAAAAAGTATTGAAAATAATAATAAAGAAATGAATAGTAGTTCCAAAAAAGGTAAAAAAACAATGAGCAACTTATAAAAAGATGGACGAAAATGGCAACATGAGCAACTTATAGAAAGACGGAGGGAGTATGTATTTTGACATATTACATTCAAATCAACCCTTTTTGGGAAAATATAAAATGAATTAATTATTTTTACAAAAAAAGAAATGAATCATTATATCTAAAATAAATTTTTAGTAGTAGTAATTTTTTTCCCATTCTCAGAAGAAATTATTTTTTCCGTTTCTCTTTATTTTTGTTTTGACTTATCTAATCATTTTAATCAAAATTACAATAATATCCATTATTGACTTAGTAAGGGGATTAAACGATAATATTTTTAAAAAGTAATGATATTTTTATTAAAAAGAATTATTATTTTTTCTTAAAATTTACCCCTCCAAATTTTATTTGATATATCATGTCATAAATTTGTTTGATAATTGTCTCTATTATTTAAATATTCACAATCAATGTTTTGACTGTATATAGATAAATTCATGCTACTTTCATCTCACATGTTTTGAAATATTTATCCAAAAAATCTGCCACATTTATTGAAACATTCATATAAGTATCATTTGCATGCCTTATTGTGCCTTGCAAACTATATTTTAATAAAAATAATTAATATCAATCATTAAATATTATTTACAATTATACTTGAATTGCATTGAAAGATTAATGCATAATAATATTTGCGTATATCCATACAGCATGTATATATGATGATGCAAAGTGTAAGTAGATATATATATATATATACCTCGTCTAAGTTATTTTAAGAAACAACTTTAATATTACTTAGTCATAACTCTGTAATTAAAACTGAAGTATGATATAATTTCTTTAATTTTTTTTACTGTAAATCATTTTTTAACAGCTTTATCACCTACATTATTTGTTTAAAGCCCTTTTAAACAAATTTGAGTTCTGCAAGGATCATCTCAAATTATGCCCTCTAATAGTTACGATCATTTTTACGTTGCAAGTTAAAAATAAAAATAAAAAACTCGGGGCTCTTGTTTCAAATTCTCCAATGATAATGAGAATGAAATTTTATTTTTCTCTTTTACACGTACATATATTGAATGAGAGTTTATATTCATGGTGGTTACATAATTAATATTGTGCTCCGATTTTTAAAAAATTGACAAAAAATGAATGTTGTTGATTGTAGTACGTGAGATTGATTGAAGAAAATGATTATAAGGTAAAATTGAGGTAATCAAATGAGGGTAATGATTATCTTATTTAGAATAAAAAATAATGTTATGTACCTTATTTATTCTCATTGCATATATTAATTACTATGTATATATCTCATTCTCGTTACCATTGAATTTTTTTTTTAACAAGCACCCACTCCTAAAAAATACAAATAAAAAGCAAAAACGTTAGGAGGTGTCATGTCATGCAATAAAGATAAAATTGATTGTTATGGACGATGCTCCTTGCCCGAAATCCAGCATTAACATGACTTGCCGTGGATACAAAGGAATGACCAACTGTAAGAAAAGAATACATACGCAATCTCTTACGTAGTGTAGTGTGTATACATCTGAACAACGGAGAAAAAAAGTTAATAGGGCAAATCTTACCAATAGTAAATTTGTGTTTGAATTGAATTATGAATGTTGTAGGAGTGGATAAAATTTTATGTCAAATAATACTTTTTGGAAATTGTGATGTATCATTTTATTATTGTTAGCTAGTGGAGTAATAATTGAATAATTGTATATTAATTATATATTGTTGTATTACATAAATAAGTTAAAAAAGAAAATAAACTTGATAATGAACAATTTTTTAAATAAAATTAAATTCACTTCTTTATTATTATTTTCAATACTTTTTGCACTATTCTCATTATTTTTTCACTTTTTTCATCACATCATCTGTACTATATTAATATTTTTATACACTTCTTAATATTCGTGCCCAAAAGAAATGGACGACTTATAAGGGGATGGGGAAGTAATAAATAATATAAGAACCATGTATATATAATAAATAGATAATTTGATAATAAATTATGTATATATAATAAAAATATCTTTAATTTCAAATCGCAAATAATTACTAATATTAGAGATTTTGCTATACTCCAAGATAATAATAGTGTTGTATGTTATACAAAATACATTATCCAATGAACATAGTTATTCAATTAATGATTTATATATATATATATATATATATATATATATATATATATATATATATTAGAATAATCTAATACATATAAAAATATATAATTCAAATTAATTCTTATTTTTATATTCGTTGATATGAATTAAATAAAAATGTATATAGAATATGTGAAAAAGATATAAATAAAATATATATTTGAAATTTAAGATAAAGTTGATGTGATTGATATTGACTTATGTGAACTAGTTTTATAGATGTATAATAGGGGGTGAATGTATATTTTGGATTGGATGAGATGTGCAAATCCGAAAAATGGATGCTATGGGGGGAAAATCCATCCCCCATTCAGATATGTCCATCCCTAAACAAACACTCCCTCAATTAGTTCCCCCATCTTATAAACACACGGGATTAATACCAAAATGGTCCCATAACCTTTTTACTTTTTTTATTTGATCACATAACTATAAAACGTTTCAATTTGGTGCTATAACAATTCAAATCTAATCAAATTAGTTCCAAATCATAGGAAATGACATAAACAACGTCATTTTACTCACGTGAGTCAATTCCACCGAAAAATATAACACATGATCGGAAAGTGAGTAAAACAGCATTGTTTTATGTCAGTTCCGGCAACTTGAGACTATTTTGGTTAGATTTGAATTGTTATGAGACTAAATTGAAATATTACATAGTTATGAGACTAAATTAAAAAAGTGAAAAAGTTATGGGATGATTTTGGTATTAATCCCTATAAAACATTGCAGTATTTTTTTGGACACGCAATTTAAAAATATAATAAATATAATTTGATAAATATTATATATGTATTATGAGGTGGAATTTAATAAATAATTTCCACTTTTAAACATGTATACTTTTGTGGGACAAACTAAAATAGAAAATATGCAATGTCATTTGGGATGGGGTGAGTAGTTAATACTCCCTCCGTCCACAAAAATTGGACTACCTTGGCAATTCACGGTTATTAAGAAAAGTTGATGTTGATGTGTAAAAGTGAGTGTATTAGTATAAAAAAATATTTAATTATTAAAAAAGTACTTGATGTGATGTGTAAAAGTGAGTATATGTATATAAAAAATGAAAATAATGATTGTAAATTTTCCATTTTAGGTAAGTAGACCATTTATTGTGGACGGTCGTTTAAGGCAACGTGGACCATTTATCGTGGACGGAGGGAGTATTATGTTAAGAAGTTCATGATTATTCCTCCCACTATATGTTCCGTTTCATCATTTTCATGTGTTCCGCTATATGTTTTTCATTTGTTTTTGTTAAATCACATTTTTATTATTATTTTAATATCTTAGTCTTGTATGCATCAGGTGCACCGTATAACTCAAGTGCATTTTTAATAAGTTATATACAAAACACTACTGAAAAGTCACACATATTGTTTTTGAAAATTTTATTTTAATGGTGTTGTTTTTCAGCAATAAATGATACTCCCTCCGTCTTTCTATAAGTTGCTCATGTTGCCATTTTCGTCCGTCTTTCTATAAGTTGCTCATTGCTTTTTTACCTTTTTTGGAAACTACTATTCACTTCTTTATTATTATTTTCAATATTTTTTACACTATTTTCATTACTTTTTCACTTTTCTCCATCACATCACTCATATTTTTTCACTTTTTCTATCACATCACTTATACTTTTTCACTTTTTTCATCACATCACTTATACTTTTTCACTTTTTTCATCACATCACTTATACTTTTTCACTTTTACCTTAATTCGTGTGCCCAAAAGCAACGAGCAACTTATAAAAATACGGAGGGAGTATAACTTTTTAAAAATACACTTGAATTTCACGGTGCACCTGGTGCACAAGAGAGTTACTCTATTTTCATTACTTTTTATAATATTCATCGTGACTTTTTCACTTTTTTCATAAAATCACTACATATTTTTATTTTTACTTTATTCCGTGTATTAAAAACAGTGAAAAACATATATTGGGCAGAGAAAATATTACTTTTTTTTTTTATATGGATCATACCTCAGGAAAAGTATAAAAGAAGAAACTATTTTACACTTTTGAGTTAATTTATATAATTATAGTGCAAAATCTTTATAATAATCAATTTTAATTCTTATATGTACTAAAACTTTTTAATAAAAAACAGTCTGCATTTCTAATGTTACGTAGTGTTTTTTTTTTTTAATTCGCCATAATCATTTGGTAATATATACAGTATGCTTTTATGTTTTAGTTAATTTATCATCCAAGTTTCAATTTCATATAGTGTAATATTTCATAATTACACTGCTTTAATAAGAATTAGCAATTTTAAAAAAACTATAAGTCGCTAAAATCTCACCCAATAAAAAAATTAAGTAGGTTATAATCTAACAAAATGAAATATGGACTCTATTTCATTTGATGATTAATTCAAAATAAAAATAATAAAATGCCCTTATTTTATTTGAGCACGTGAGAGTCACGTGATGGCAAATACTGATCATACGCGGGACTCCCTTTTCAGCTTTCGACATTTCCGCCTCAAACGACAGTTGGTCATCGCCTCCCATCTATTTCTCTTTACTCCTATAAATATACACACCATTTCTTCATACTTCCTTTCAGTTATTCTTCTTCTTCTTCATCATGGCCAAAATTAAGATCGGAATCAACGGTAAATATTTCTACCCGTTAAAATTAATTGAAATTCCCGATTGTTCTGATGTTTCAATGCATAGGATTTGGAAGGATCGGGCGTTTGGTCGCCAGAGTTGCCCTGCTCAGTGATGATGTTGAGCTTGTCGCTGTCAATGATCCATTTATCACCACGGATTACATGGTATTTGCTGCCTTAATTTCGTTTTCCTCATGTTTTATTCTCTCGCTACTTGCCTTTGGGATTTATTATTGACTTCTATATTAATCACTTTTCCTGAATATAGCCGCTGATCTATACTTGCTAATTTTGAACCTATCGAATGTTTATGTAAACTTGTGTAATTTCAATTATGGTTCCTTGTTGGTTTCCGCAGACATATATGTTCAAATATGACAGTGTTCATGGTCAATGGAAACATCATGAGTTAAAGGTTAAGGACTCAAAAACTCTGCTCTTTGGTGACAGGCCAGTGAGTATCTATGGTGCTAGGTACTTATCCTCCTTCATACACCTTAGTTAGGTTTAGGTTTTAGTCATCAAATCTTATTTATGCAATTCAATAGGAACCCAGAGGAAATTCCATGGGGTGAGGCTGGTGCTGAATATGTTGTGGAATCCACCGGAGTTTTCACCGACCAGGAAAAGGCAGCCGCGCACTTGAAGGTTTACAATCTTTTCTTATTTTGGATACATTATGGTGCATCGTTTTTTTTTTTTTTTAATACATGTATGAGGTGTTTAATATCATCATCTATTGGCTTGTGTACTCGATGAACTTTAGGCTCATGTAGTAGTAGAATGGCTTTTGATGTTTTGTGGTTTGTCTTGTCTGATCTTAGGGTGGTGCAAAGAAGGTTGTGATTTCTGCCCCAAGCGGTAATGCCCCCATGTTTGTTGTTGGTGTCAACGAGAAGGAATACAAGTCAAGCATCAACATTGTTTCTAACGCTAGTTGTACTACCAACTGCCTTGCCCCATTGGCTAAAGTATGTTATCTATTAAAAGTTTTTCATGCAACTTTAGAAGCAGTAATTCTTTGATAACTAATCGTGTGTTTACAGGTTCTTAATGACAGGTTTGGTATTATTGAAGGGCTGATGACAACTGTACACTCCATGACCGGTAAGTGTACATGTGATTAAAAAAAAGATTTTGGAACATGCTGGTTGACGCTTATTCTTCTTCTTCTTCTTCTGTTCATTCAGCAACACAGAAGACCGTTGATGGGCCTTCAATGAAAGACTGGAGAGGTGGACGAGCTGCTTCATTCAACATCATCCCCAGTAGCACTGGAGCTGCTAAGGTAGCTTTAAATTTCATATATAACCCTTGATCATGCATGGTTTTTTATTGCTTAACTATTCATATTCTTTTTTCTTTTTGCCTGAGTATAGAGCATGAGTATTTGCTCCTTAACAGTTATAAAATGAAATCACATTTCATGCATTTTGTTGGATTCTAAGCATTTATGTGTTCATATTCTAGCAGTAGCAGATACATTTATTTAGATGTTGGTTTTGGCAATGTATACGTTAATTTACAGGCTGTTGGGAAAGTACTTCCTGCACTAAATGGGAAACTCACTGGAATGGCTTTCCGTGTTCCAACCATTGATGTCTCCGTGGTTGATCTAACTGCAAGGCTTGAAAAGGCGGCCACATACGATGAAATCAAAGCTGCTATCAAGTAAGTAGATATACTGGTTGCGTTCTATCTACCTCGTAAGTAGTACTTTCTTCAATAATCCTGTGCATTTTCGTGGATGCAGGGAGGAGTCGGAAACCAAAATGAAGGGGATCCTTGGTTACACAGAAGATGAATTAGTATCAACTGACTTTCTTGGAGATAGATCATTTTGTGGATTTGAATGAACAATTAGTATTTCAATTGATTGGTTTCAATGCTGATCTTGTTAAATGGATTTCTGCATGGCAGGTCTAGCATTTTTGATGCCAAGGCAGGCATTGCACTGAACGGCAACTTTGTGAAGGTTGTCTCTTGGTACGACAATGAATGGGGTTACAGGTAAAGTGTCGTAACATGAAACACGAGTTTTCTTTTGCTCGTTTTGTATATGATACTAATGGGGTTATATCATGTTGAATTGCAGCAATCGTGTAATTGACTTGATCCGCCATATGGCATCCGTTGCTTAAGATGCGTGAGCGTTTAGATCTCAAAATTTTGACTTTGTTTAGGTTATGTTGTTGTTGGGAGGTTTGAGGCCATGTGTTTTCTTTTTTTGGTTTAACCATATTTATTTTGGTCCCTTTCTTTCTTTTTTTTCTTCTTAGATTTTAGTGAGCTTATTTTTTGATATGATATAGTACTTTTAAAATTTATATACACACCCAAGTGATTTGATGCAAAGTATAAGATGTGTAACAAAAAATGCTTAGAAATTACGCTTATTTCTTCAGTATATTTTGTCATAATCATAACCTGGGCTAGCTACAAATTGAACTATTCATGGGCTGTGAATAACCAGCCCATTAGAAAATACTAATAAGACTTGGCCCGAAATCTTTCCTCCAATGCCTAAAAAAGTAATTGGGCTTTTTGAGTAAGAAGGTGAGAGATATTAGCAGCATTATACACTACTTCAAAAAGTTGAGAGATATTAGCAGCATTATACATTACGTCACTGCTAAGGGTATATTTGGTTCGTAAGATAAAAATATTTATCCGTAAAAAATATGCATATTTTTTACGGATATTGTAAAAAACATGCATGTTTTTTTACTGATAGATATTTTTATCTCAAGAACCAAACATACCCTAAGTATTTAAGGAGGAGATGTTCTTCCGTAAAATTTTAAAGGAAAAGCATAAATTGAACTAGTTTAATCGCTAAATTTTGTATGTACTTTTAAAAAAAATATTAGTTATTTTATTGAAATACATTAATTTGATAGTAATTTTTTTATAATGAAAAAATAAGTTGATTTTACAAGGAAATTACCAAAAGATATAGTATTAAATTTGAGGAGAAAGACGTGTATGATAAGGGTAATGATTACTAGAGTGGTGTCTACCACTTGTAATTGTTTCTCACCTTCCGGGCCAACCCAAATGCGTGGAGCCCGTGTAAAGATGACCATCTTTTTATACATAATCACGACTTCTCTACACTTTTGCTGCAACTCCCTTTTCAAGTGTTCGGGCCATCGATACGGGCTTTTCTTTCCCCAGTGGGCCCACTTCTAATTTAGCCCCCAATTCTTGGTTGCATGTTAATATTTGCAATATTAAGGCTGGAATTGCAGGTGACTGAAACTCCCATCTGGCTTGCTTGCCTTCAATTCGTTACCATGTGGCTCAACTGGTAATGTCTCCATCTATAGAAAAGGTTTGTGGGCCCTCTTTCATCAAATGGAGTATTACAAATTCGATTTTTTTACACCGTACAACTAAAGTGTATTTTTAAAGAGTTACATTATTTATTATTGAAAAGTTACACAAATTATTACTAAAAAGTTACACTATTACAGATACATTTTTCAATAATAACATGTGTGACTTTTCAGTTGTATTTTGTGTAAATTTTTTAAAATGAACTAGAGTTGCACGGTACATCTAGTGCATACAAGACCAAGACTCAAAAATATATAGCTACAAATTTATATTTATTTCATCAACTAAATAAATAAATAATGGGTGGAAGCTAATTAATTAACGAAGAAGCATGGAGGGTATGGGATATAAAGGGAGGTTCGACATCACATGCATTATAGTACATTGATAAAAGCAAGCAGGCCCTCTCTACATCATCGCTTTAATTAATTCACTAGTTTTAAAGTTAAAGCTGCTTCTCACATGCCCTTATCCATCACTTAATACTAAATTGAAGTACTAGCATCCAATTTAGATGCATCATTTAAAAAATACTCCTTCCGTCCCTCTATACTCTTTAAGTTAGTTTGTTACTTTTGGACACACGAATTAAAATAAAAGTAAAAAAATATAAATGATGTAATGGAAAAAATAAAAAAGTATAAATGATGTGATAAAAAAAGTAAAAAATATAAGTGATGTGATGGAGAAAAGTAAAAAAGTAATAAAAATAGTGTAAAAAATATTGAAATAATAATAAAGAAGTGTATAGTAGTTTAAAAAAAATAAAAAATGAACAACATATAGTGGGACGGACGAAAATGGCAACATGAGCAACTTATAATGGGACGGAGGGAGTATATTTTATTCACTTTGAACTATACCTTTTAAATATTTTAAAATTACACTTATATTTTATTATTTTTTGACAAATTTTTTTGTGAATTCATAAGTATTATGATTTTATATATACACTATTTATGTTTAAATGCATATCAATAATAATTGAAAAAAAATAGTCCACATAACCTCAAGATCACAAAAAATGTATTCCTACTTTTTTCATATTAACTAAATTCACACATTAAAAGTTGTATCAAGCTCTCATTATATTTCCATTTAAAAATTTATTTTATCTTGTATAACACTAATGAAGAAATTTCATACTCCCTCCAAGGCACTATTGTATTCACACGAATTTTAAAAAGATATAAATAAAATAAAAACATTATGAATATATTGTGAATCTATTTAAAAATAAAATAATTAATTATAAGAGTGATAATAAGTTTATATATTTTATGGACGGAAAGAAAAAATATTATATAAATTTAGTGGATTGAAGAATATTAAACTCTATATAAATAATAGATATTGCAAGTGAATAGGGAAGAATGGAGTATTTTGTTATTAGTGAAAATTTATTTATAAATATATATTAGAGAAAATACCATAAAATACCCATTTTGAACTTCTAAAAATTTATTTTACCCACATCTAACATGAAAACTTTTTTATACCCACTTCATAATATAAGACCTATATACCCATATAAAATGGGTATAAAAAAGTTACTAACTTTAAATTGGGTCCCACTTTATTCTTATAAACACACTATTCTATAGGTGTTAGGTTTGACTTTGTATTATAAATATTAGAGTACATATTATTTAATATATAATTGAACTTTATTTATCTATAATTCTATAATTTTATTAATTAATATTTAATTAATTTGTGCATGTGAATAAGTAGAAGAACCAATATGGAATCGACTAACCATCTTGTTTATTTCGAATATTTTGTGTTTTTTAATTAGTATTTTTGTATAAAAATTTATTAATTAATCACGGATTCGATACACGGTTGATTAAAATTTTTATTAAGACAATTTGGTAGAAATTTAAAATTTGATCTAATTTTGATGTGAACAATGCTCTCGTGTTAATTAAATTTTAATAGATATATTTCAAACACCAAAAATTAAATATTTTTATGTACTTTAAAAAACTATAGTATTCATTAATTTGCATTAAAATTTAACTTCTATATTATAATATTCATTAATATATATGCACTATACATTAAAATAGTCTAAATAAAAAATTCAAATAATAACATGTATATGATAAAAATATTATAATTAGTTAATATGATAAAAATATTATAATTAGTTAATATATTAAAATTATATATTTTACAACTTCATTTGTATTATTTATTATTATATAATATTTAATAATGTTAAATAATATAAATATCAAATGGAATGGGGTGGAGGTGGGGTAAGGTAGGGTAGGGTGGGGTGGAATAACTTAGATGATGATGTTTGTGGGTCATATGGGTAAAAAAAATTATTTAAAATTAAAAATAGATAGAAAAAATTATTTATATTTAAAGTGGAAAAAATAATTTTTTTTTAAATTAAAAATGAGTATTTTGAATTGTCTCCCTATATATTATTTGTAATACACTTGAGAGAGAGCAGTGAAATGAGGTTGAGTTTTCGAGATGTAAAAACTTGGTGAAACCCGCGGGCATGTTTTGGCGCCAACGATGTTGACCAGACCACCGGCACAACATTTTTCATTCGTTCCAAATTTTTAATCTTTAGAATTTCTTTGCTTTATAGTAAAACAAATCTTGAGTTGTATTTAATTAATTCATAATAAATCCAAATTATGGTTCGTCTTTCTACTCGTTTGAATCTTACTCATTATGTTTTACTTTCTGTACCATTAATTACATTTTCAATATATAAATTTAAAACTATATGTTATGCACTTTGAATATTAGAATATAAAACATAAAATGGCATATGATTTCATGTGACTTTTTACTATGTGTGTATACAGTTATATTACTATTATTAATATGGTGGATTAAATTGTGAATGAGATATTTTTGAGATAATTGAAAGGAGGAGGGGATGAGAGGTATATGGTTAAGATTATAATTTTTTCTGAAAAGAATCTGTGTTTGGATTTGTAAGGTATGAGTACCCCTTGTACTCAATTCTACAATAAATTGTTATTTGCCTGATAAAAAAAAAATTACTTCTTCCGTCGTAGGGGTATTTGCATCCCTGAGATGACATACGGTTTAAGAAAAATGTATTTTTTAAATAAAATAGTGGTATATGGGTAAATGTGTGGAAAATTTTGTGAGTGTGCACGTAAATCGATGTTTCCCTTTTAAGTAGTGTGCAAATTGATTTGGGACAACCCAAAATAGAAAGTGTGCAAATTGTTTAGGAACGGATGGAGTAATAAATATAATTTTTTTAATTATAATGTTGCTTAATTTATTATACTCACTCTTGATAAAAATATGAGAAATAAATTTATTAATTGCGAGCCTGAAATATTTGTTTTTCAAAATTAAATACTCGGATTTTTATATGTACTAGATTATTATTAGTTTACCTTTTCTTTTTGGGATAAAATCGAGGTTTTAATGCTGCTGCTAAATGCCAATTGCGTACCACCTGATTTATTTATTTCTCCAAGAAATTACAACAGCCTTTATCGAGGTAGTTAATGCTGCTTATGACATTATATTTTTCCTTTTTGACGTGCAATTTTCTACTATTTTATTAAATATTTTGCAACGTAACAATAAAAGGAAGAAACACTATTTATATTTAATATGTAGTCAAAAGACCAATATAAGGAAGAAAATTGTAGGAGTAGTAAAGACGGATTAAAGCAATATATATATATTTTTAAATAAATCCGTTTCAATGTAACCTTTTCATATATTTTAACCCAATAAAGATGATAATTATAATACAATATAATTTAAAAAGAAAAATGGAGAATTATAATAAAATAATAGTTATAGGAATGTGAATTAAAAAAATAAACTATAAAAAAGCATAAAATTTATAGTAAAACAGAAAAATAAAAAATTTATAGTAATACGAAAGGGGGGGGGGGGGGGGGGGGAGTATTGCTCTACCACCAATAGTTTGCAAAGACTGATTTGTGTTGACACCGATAAACTAAATTGAAAATTAGTATTTAATTCATCTAAAAATGTAAATGTAATTAGTGGTATTTAATTCAGTGGAGAATATTAGGTGGGTCAGCGACCTATTTATTTACATTTAATAATTAATAGTCTTGCAAAAAAAAAAAAATCTGAAATGTTCAATTAATATACCAGATGATTAGGTCCTAACTCCTAATTTTATTTACACATAGACAAATGTAAGTTAATATTATTGTTTTCTCCTAACCCTCTTAATTTATATCAGAGTCCACTTTCTCCTTCACAAAATGAGTAAGTCTCTTGTGCATCAATTATACTGTGCAACTCAAGTTCATTTTTAAAAAGTTACGCAAATTATTATTGAAAAGTTACACTATTAAAGATATATTTTTTAGTAATAATATGTGTAATTTTTCAATAGTATTTTGTGTAACTTTTTAAAAATGAACTTAAATTGCACGGTGTAGCTGGTGTATACAAGCTCACAAAATTTATTCTATCATATAGAATTAATAAAATTTTATTAATACAGCAAAAATGGGTATAAATATTAAATGAACGTTATAGTGTTAATACATAAATTTTAAGAGAGAATCTTCCTATAAATGAATTTAATTAATATTTAGAGTTGGTGATTGAAATTTGTGATGAATGTAACATTTCCAATTGTCTAAACTCGACAAAATATGGGCACCGCTATCATCATGAATTTCTATTTTCTGATAAAGTTGATTCCCTTTTAATTATTTAAATATTACATTCTATGGCATCTAATTTCCTTTTGTGGGTGGCAAAATTGGTGGCTTTTTAGTTGGAATTACCATTGTGCTCATTCGCATCACTAATAAACTATACTCATGATTGCATGTGTTTTATTTTTACATAATCATTTTATAACTGTAATAATATTAGTTCAACTGTTTATAACTATATTTTAAGTACCTAATTATTTCACCAAATGACAAAAGTTTTTCCCCTTCCCTTGTTTTGCTTTACCCCTCTTCTTGTCGGGACTGATCCTCCATTCTAATAAATTAATTAATACTACCTCCCTTTCATAAAAATTTGTATACTTTCTTTTTTAATTTATTCCACAAAAATTTGCATATTCCCAAAATAGAAATATTCCTTTAAATCTCTACCTCTAAAATCTTTATCTAACAATTTCCACCATACATATTCTACTCATTACACTTTTTTTTAAAATTTGTATCCAGGAAAGTATCGCAAATTTTCCTGGGACGGAGGTAGTAGTCAATAAATGCATTTCTAATTTTTTTTCCTTAAATTTAATTGGCTAACAAAATAATAGTAATTGGTTAAAAGTGGTAGGGTCTGCTTATTTATTCTCTTCCATGGCATGGAGATACGCATTTGATACTTAACCATCTTTTTGCGATTTTCCCATAAAAGAATTATTTTATCATTTTTCCTAATTCTTTTCCAAATAATCTAATCCCGATTTTGTTGAAGATTTTTCCAATTATATTTACTAGTATCAATTTCAGCAGAGTCGGAGTTTAATTTGTGTGAGATGTCTCCTCCGACATACTTCCCTCTGCGGTGGGAAAGCACCGGCGATCAATGGTGGTACGCTTCTCCGATTGACTGGGCCGCCGCCAACGGCCACTACGATTTAGTCCGGGAGCTCATCCGGCTCGACGGCAACCACCTCATCAAGCTGACGTCCCTGCGCAGAATCCGCCGCCTCGAGACCGTGTGGGACGACGAAGAGCAGTTCCACGACGTCGCCAAGTGCCGCTCCGACGTGGCAAGGAAGCTCTTCTCGGAAGCCGAAATCAAGAGGGGCAAAAACTCCCTCGTCAGCGGCGGCTACGGCGGGTGGCTCCTCTACACCGGCGCCTCCGCCGGGGACTTGACTTTTGTTCAGGAATTGCTGGAGAAGGACCCCCTTTTGGTGTTCGGAGAAGGGGAGTACGGCGTGACGGATATGCTGTACGCCGCCGCAAGAAGCAAGGACACGGAGGTTTTTAGGGTGGTTCTTGATTACGCGGCGGCGCCAAGATTCACGGCGGGGGAGGAACAGATTGGGGAAATTCCGAGTGCGTATAAATTGGAGATTATGAACAGAGCAATTCATGCTGCTGCCAGGGGAGGTAATTTGAGGCTGTTGAAGGAGCTTCTTCGTGATTGCTCCGATGATGCCTTGGCTTATAGAGATGCTCAGGGCGCCACCGTTTTGCACGCCGCCGCCGCTCGAGGTCAGGTTGAGGTAACAATTAATCCAATCTATTATTATTATTATTATGGTTATGGATGTGAGAGGAAGGTAGTTATGACTTGATATGTCCAACAATATAATCAGTTGAATTTCCTCACATACAAGAAGAAATAGAATAGCAATTTAAGGACGGATTTTAATTTTCATTTCATCTACAAGACCGAATAGAGAGTAAGGAAACCGGATTTGTGCTGTGTCTGATTGTTTATATCCATTCTTGAAGATCCTTAGAATGATTTAATTGGAAGTGTGGTGATGATGTGAAAACAGGTGGTGAAGGATCTTACTTCATCTTCAGGGATCATGAGCAGCTCCACGGACAATCAGGGGAACACGGCATTACACGTGGCTGCTCAACGAGGACATTTAGCTGTTGTAGAAGCTCTAATTGTAGCATCACCTTCACTCATCAATGCCACAAACAACGCTGGAGAAACATTTCTACACTCAGTCGTTTCTGGTTTCCAAACTCCTGGTTTCCGCAGATTGGACCGTCAAATTGACCTCCTCAAACATCTGCTAAGTGGGAAGGTTTTCCATGTGGAAGAAATCATCAATGCCAAGAACAACGATGGTAAAACCGCTCTTCATTTAGCCATCACGGGGAACGTGCATTCTGATCTGGTGGAGCTTCTCATGACTGTGATATGCATCGATGTGAACATCCGTGATGCAGATGGGTTAACTCCGCTGGACATCCTCAGGCAGCGGCCACAGTCAGCATCATCAGAGCTGCTAACTAGACAGTTGATTTCTGCAGGTGGGATGCTGAGTTCTCAGGACTATTCAGCAAGAAAAGTCATTGCATCACATATAAAGAGACAAAGTATGGGAAGCAGTCCAGGGACATCCTTCAGGATTAGCGACGTTGAGATATTCTTGTACACGGGCTTGGAAAATGCATCGGATGGGAGTCGTAGCGTGGAGTTGAGCAGTAACTTTTCACCCGAACTAGGCCAGCATGAGTCCAACGTAGAAAGTCTTCGTCCGAGGAAAAGAAACAAGCTCAGTTCAATGAGTTATGCAGCCCAACGGCTGAAACGCCTCCTCCATTGGCCCAAGATGAGGAACATAACTTCGGAGAGGCTGAAGAAGTTAGTGGATGGAGCTTCTGAAGAAGTTCCAGTCCCTCTACGCCAGAGATTTTCAAAGACTTCGCCACTTCCGAACAATAAACGAGCCCTGTCCGTAAGGAGCAACCAGCCAAGTCCAACGGCTACAAAGAAGTTGGCATCAGGAGTGATGCATGGTGTGATGCAGGCGGTTCCAAAATTTCCGGGTGCTCACAGGTCGCGCTCTAGTTCATTCTCGAAGTTGTCCTTCTCTTCGCAGAGCTCTTTGGATACTCAGAAGGGAGTTCAGAATGAGAGTGAGATTGCAAAGGCGTCATGCTCGAATACCATGAATGAGGATGGGGCTAAAAGGCATAGTTTGGTGAATAAGAAGTTGATGAACCAGTACCTGTGCTTTGGTGGTCTGGGTCAGAGTGTGGAGGCTCCGACGGGTGATCCGCAGCCGTATGATATCTACGAGCGCTCTGTTCTATCGGCTGCTTGATGGAGAGGGAGGTAGAGATGTTGGAACAATTTTTGTACAAATATAAGTTTACTCTGGTCCCTGTCTGTTTGATGACATTAAGCTACATGCTGCTGCCAGTCCAGATTTGCTGTTTTTAATCATTTCTCTTATTTTAATTTAGCCTCTCATCTCATCTCATCTCATCCAGCTGAATTTTCCTAGTATCTAATGAACAGAACAATGTGCATTTGTGGCTTCTCTTATGACAAAAAACAGTTGCACATGTACTTAAATTAGCAGTGTTTATCATAACTAATCTACACAAAAACACCGTATAAGTTTGCATTGTGCAACTATTATTAAAATTTATTTTTTATTTTTATTGAAAAGTCATTCCAAAGAATAATTTTTTTGTAACAGTGTGAGTAACTTTTTATTGATAATATAAATAAATTTTTTAAAAAAGCACACTTGAATTAATCATATATAGTGCACAAGATTTCAAGTCACATATGGAAGTATTTAGAGGATTTATAAGGACTTTGTACAATTTTCTTCATAATTGTTGTGTTAAAGAATAAACTTGACGTTATCCACTTTAATTTCTTCCCAATACACTATAATTCTTTTTATATCTTCATTTGAGTTCTCCAGATAATGTTGATTATCATTAGGCCGTGGTTATTGGGTTATGTAACTAATAGGCCCATTAATTAAGTATACAGGCCCAGTTGCTATGCAAATGGGCCTACTTATTGAAAGATCCATGTTGGCCCAATAAAGATGGGAGTATTGTTTAAAGTTAGGATCAGGATATTCTCCCCCCATAATTGCATACTTCACCCCCTTCTTCACTTCACCATCAAAATATTTCAGTTCACCACTCTTAATTTTTTTAATTTAACCCCTTTTATTATTTTGCAAGTTCACCGACGAAATCCTACATCCTCCACCATAAACACCACCAGCCGCCACAACCATCGTCTGAGAGCCAGCCACACCAGTCCCAGTCAAGCACTGCCGCGCCTACACCTGCCTTTGCCGCTCGAGATCCGTCGTTTCACGCCTCAAAGCTAGCCTACTCTGTTTCGCCTTTAATGGCCGACACACCTCCGCCAAAACAACAGCCGCCGTTGAAACTGCTTCGCTGGAATCCGCCATTTGCTCTGAAACCTCACGCCGTTGCACCGATCGGAAACCGCCCCAGTCGCGTCGCATCGCCCCATCATTCGTCGGAACTCCACCGTCCACGAAAGAGAATGGACGAACGCTGTTCGACTCTGGTTAGTCGAAATTTCATCTTTTGTTCGAAATTTTTGTGCGAAAACTATGCATTTCTTCAAAAGAAGTGGCCGAACAAAAACAAAATTTTTGAAAACCTTTGTCGAACAAGAATTTTGAAAAATATTTCCGAAAAAAGGCAAAAAATTCGAAAAATATTTCCGAAAAAAAGCAAAGAATTCAAAAATTTTCACCGAACATATGCATATTTTCGAAATCTTTTCCTCGGGTCGTCGCGAAACCGTCGCTTGGGCGACGCCGCCATCATCGCGCGGCCGGCGCGATTCCAGCCCAGAGGCGGCTGAGAAGCTGTGGATCTTCCGGTTGAGAAGCTGTGGCGCCTTCCTCGATTTGCGGCATCAACTGCTGTGGATCTAAAAGGGGTGAACTTCCGGCGCGATTTCCTTGATTTGCGGCTGAGAAGCTGTGGATCTTCCGGCAGTCGCTCCGTGTCGTCGTTGTGGGCAATGAAGGTTTTAGGGTTTAAAGAGGGGGTGAACTGATGTAATTATAAATTAATTAATTATTCATAAAGAATATAATAATCCTATTAAATTTAATCTTTAAAGGTGATGAACTACTCAATTATGGGGGGAGAATATCCTGATCCTTAAAGTTAAACAGGAGAGGAGATGTACCTATTGAACGTTGGAGGTGAAGATATTGTGTTTTCATTTTGCATCGCATCTACTCTGCACTTAGTTAAACAATATTATGTATATTAACAAGAAGGTAAAGTTTCAATTCATATTATTCAACTTTTGCTAGGGAATAATCACTCAGACAGAGATCACAAAAGTTTACATCATCATTTTTTAAATCTTTTTAGGACTATTACATGTGAAATTGTATTTTATTACATCACCGTGACATTGGCAACAATTGACTTGGTAAAACTATCATGCAGCTGAGCTGATGTCACACTCTGGAAAAACTTTCCAAGTTTTGAGTGTGGAACCCATTTTCAAAACCATCCCATTTTCAATATACTATAAGTTAACATCACACATATAACTCCATTTGGTTAATCCAAATAGATACTATAAGTTTCTTTTTCATTTAAAACAATTCAACTATAATACTCCTGTTTTTTTTTTCATGAGTTTCACACCTTTCTTTTCCATACAAATTTAATTATTCAATTATTTATGGTTTAATTGCAAATTTAAAATTTTAAACTAAATTGCAATTCATGAGAATATGGTGATTTATATTTTGCAATTAAGCCATTATTTATTTAAAAAAATGCCCATTGTTTTATGAAATTTATATGCGGTAAATAGAAGAAATAGGGCGTGTTTATTAATTCTGTTGGATAACAACTATGAAAATTAATATTGCCGCTAGCGGTTTCGATTTTGCAGGCTTATTTTTCTCCTTTGTAGAAATTATAAATAAATTGAGGAGAATGAGGGAGAAGAATCGCAGTTTTTCAACTTGGTATCATTTTATTATTTATTTTATTTTATTAAGTTAGGGAAACAGCTAAGCTACACTTTGTCCATAAGTTATTAAGTTGACTTGGTTGCTTCACACATGCTATCTTCAAATTAATTGAGTATATCATATGTTTGGACAATTAATTTGGTGGAATTTTTTTATTTTTTTTATTTTTAGTTTTATATGTTTGCTTATACTTTGATAGAATAGAAGGTTGAGTTTTTCTATGGTCAGCCCTTCCTGACGTCAGTAAACCCCCTAAATACCTTTAGATTCATAATCTAATGTATAATATTATTTTGAAGTGATTGCACTTGGGCGATTGCACTATGCATAAGGCGATCACACTGTTAAAAAAATTAATTAATATTATTAAATAAAATTAAAATATTATTATATCTTAATATATTTTAATCAAATTAAAATTTATGTTTTCAAAATTAATTCTTACACCCATTGCCACCGGACCCGTCCCGGCCCGAGTGGCCAGACAGGCCTAACGGGCCGGGCTAAATAGGCCCGGTTCTTTTCGGGCATGTATTTTTTGGGCACATCCTGCCCTGAAACCCGGATTTTTTAAATATGGGCCCAAAAAATACAGGCCCGAAAAAACCCGGGTCTATTTAGCCCGGCCCGCTAGGCCCGTTGGGCCACTCGGGCTCAGGCCTGGCTGGGCCCTGTCGCAATGAGTGTAAGAATTAATTTTGAAAACATAAATTTTAATTTGATTAAAATATATTAAGATATAATAATATTTTAATTAAAATAACTTTTAAAAATTACAAAATAAATAACTTTTAAAAAATTATAAAAGGTTATTTCAGTAATTTTTATTTTCTAATTTTTAAAAGTTATTTTTTTTGCTTAGGGCGAAACTATGTCGCCTTGGACAATGTAATATTATTTGTCAAAATTCTATTGGTTTACTGACGTCAGGAAGGACGAAACCCCTTCCTGACCGTAGAAAAGTCCTAAAAAGTTTCGTTTTTAGCAACTCACAAAAGCCTAATCAAATAATAGTATTATAAAATTTTAATTTTTTAAAAATAAACTAAGTATATTTAATAAAAAAAAAAAAAAGAACAAATAAGAGAAATGAACGTAAAGTATACACAATAATGTGAATGCATCACCCATAGTATCAAGTAGAGGCTAGAAAAGATGGAGCATATGGTTGTCAAAATTAGAATTGGAAAGAGGAAAAGTCAAAGTGAAATGAATGTGACTTTCGGGTGATAGGTGACGGTTCGAAATTTTTTATATCGAAAAATATCGTATCGTTGTCATATTAAAAATTTTGATGTATCAGAATTTCAATACCGAAAAAAATTATTCTATTATCATATAGAAAATTTTAATATACCGATATTTTGGTATGACAATGATATATACCAATTTTTTTATATTTTTAGTTACTGTGATATATCGAAATATTTTAAATATACTGAAATATTTTAATATCTCGAAAATATTTTGATATACTACAATATACAGAAATTTATATTTATATACTGCACACATTGTTGACTTGTAATTCTTCAAGTCTCCGCCCCTCATTGGCTTTATACAATCATGATTCTGAAATTTCCACCATATTTATTTTCGTAATTAAATATGTAAGCTCTACTCTTCATCACCTTAATTCACTCAACCAAATCCGGCCCTATACATCCTGACACTTAAATTAGGTATTGTTTAAACCTAACTAAAATATAAAAAAATTAAATAAATTAAGTAAAATAAAAAATTAAGTTTTAAAAAATTTAAAAAAGAAATATATATATATATATATATATATATACTACAAAATCAATCAAAAATAATTAAATTTAAAAAAATCTTAAAAGAATAGGTCAAAGTTTAATAAAATCAAATTTTTTAAAAATCAACTAGACTTCACAAATAATTAAATTAAAAAATAATTATATTTTAATTATTATTTATCTTGAATTAAAATTGGAATTTTTTAAAATTAATTTTTAGTTTTAACTATTTATTAAAGATTTAATTTTATTATTTGAAGATTTAATTGATTAATTTTAATGTTTTTTAGATTTTATTCAATATTTATATCATATAGAAGACAAACTTCAATATTTATATCCCATAAGATTTATTGTGCAATTAAAAAAAATTAATGAGACTAAATCTGAAAGTACAGATTAATGGGTTAAACATAATCAAGTAAAATAAATCTTATGGGACTAACGCTACAAACCTTGCATTTAATGGACCTTCAATGTTAAAGACCAAATATGTAAATTTTGGGACTATAAGTGCAAGGAAAAAATCGTATGAGACCAATTCTAAAATAATACATGTTCTGTGGGATCAAAAGTGCAAAAAACTCGCTCGTAAATTAATGTTTTTTTAGTAGTGTGCAAATTTGTGTGAAATATCTAAATAAGAAAAGTGTGCAAATTTTGGTGGGACTGGGGGAGTATATCGATAATTTTAATATGAGTGATTTACATATTGATTCAAAAAAATCACTATATTTACAAATTGGTTCATAATATTTATATAAAAGCATATTTTTTTTTCTGGCACTGAAGCATATACCCTATTTTGGGAAAATTACAAAATGGTCAATAAAATTGACATTAATTACAAATTGGTTCTGTGCAGAAAAAAAAAAGGTTTTTGTGCAGAAAAAAAAATGTGCTTATGTGCAAATATTATGAACCAATTTATAAATATAGTGACTTTTTTTAACCAATACGTAAATCACCCTATTTTTTTCAGCACAGATGTATATTTTGTTTTTTCTGCACACAACCTACATTGTTGACTTGCTAATTCTTCCAAGTCTCCGCCCCTCTATTGCCCTTGTACAATCATGATTCTGAAATATAATTTCCATCATATTTATTTTCATAATTAAATATGTAATTAATTCACTCAACGAAATGGTGACACTTAAATTAAATTAGGTATATATGTCAAATAAAAGGCGCAGCTATGCTTGAGTATAAACGCAACTTTATATGGTATGGTTGATGACTCAATCAGCCTACTACTTTCTATGTCGACTTAATTTGAAAATACAACACACTTGCATTAACAACATAACTTCTTGGAAATCAGAAAAATACAAGAATTATACACCACTTGCTATTGGATACACCACTTGTAACACAAATATATATATATATATATCAACACTCATTTTATTTTTACTAAAAGATTATGATCAATTATAATTTAGCAATCCTAACTTTATTATAAAGAAATTATTCAGACTTGCTTGAAGAAAAAAAAAATGTAAATTAGGAATATGAAGTCAACGTTGTGATGTGAGAAGGTACAACAAGTGGATGATGAATGTTTTGTGTATGGGATGGATTAATGTAAAAAGCAATCAAACAAGGCAGCTAGCCTTAATTGCTTTTTAGAGTTTAGACCATCCATGGACAAGTGCAATTCAAGTGACAAATATGTTATCCTATTGTTATTACTATTATTAAAAATATATTTTATTTTTTATAAGTAAGAATAAAGGTGACTTTATAATTATAATGGGGATGACTTTTAAAAAATGCACTGAAATCGCAAAATGCGGGTAATGCATAAATGGATGTTTGATTTATAATTGGGAGGATTTTGAAAAATCTAAATTTTAGAATTTAGTGAACTGCAAATTCTTGAATTTGTTTGTTCTGAGATATATGATTTAACTTTATGTATAAAAATAATATTATTTTATTATAGTTTATGGATTAAAGTATTATAGATATTTATAGGAGAAGATAAGAACATTTAATATTAATCTCTCGTAGTAGAACAATATTTAGATTTTGTAATTTAAATTATGATTTTTATAAGTAATATAGCGCAATTCAAATTTATTTTTAAAAAGTTATATATGTTTAAAGTGTAGTTTAATCCTTTTATTTTTTCTAATTAAAGTAAATTTGCTCAATTAATACATGTTGTCACAAAACAATTAAATAGATAATATTAGAATACATGATACATTAATGAAAAAGAATAATTAGTTTAAAACTCAAATTCCTTTTTGAAAAAATAAATATATAATTAAAAAAAAATTATTTTTGATAAATTTATTATGAAACCATTATAAAATATTAAATATTTTATGAAAAGTATAAAAAATTTCATAATGAGTATAAAAAATCGAGTAAGTGATATGATATTTAATTTGTTATTTGATTTTTTTTTATATTTCTAATGAATTTTTTTACACTCTTAATTAAATATATAGTACTTAAAATAGTCTAATGAAAAATATATGATGAAACTATTTTTACACGAAACCTATTCGTGGTAATTAAAATAAATTAGGAAGTAAATTCTATTTTAATTTGATTTCCTTTTCATAAAGAAGGTTGACTATAGGTGGCAATTCCCTGAAATTGTGACCAAATAGTATATTATAGGGTAGGGACAATTGCCATAAAAAAAATATATATATATATTCAGGAAAACTGTTGTAAATAATAATACTAATAATAGCTGGCCTTCTTGTTTCAGCTAATCTGTGTGAAGGCCTGCTTTTTTTAATAAAAAAATGTGATTATTACAATTTGGCACGATATGAGGAGAGGAGAGGATTCAGTTGGGATTCCTTAAAGTAGTTTAATGTGAATTGCCGGCTACCATGGTTTCTTCCTAGAATTTTCTTGGTAAAATATACGTTTTTCTCTCTCTCTCTCTCTCTCCAAAATTTCAATTATACATTTGTATTTATGTTAAGTGAGGATTATTGTAAAGCAAGTCAAACAAAAACGTCCCCTTCTTTTATCATTTCATAAGTTAAGTTATAAAAGGGTGGAGGCAAACTTGCATGCTCTTGACTTCCATCTGTTTGAAGAAGAAGAAGATGGGAACTCAAGGCTCAGAGTATTATGACGACTCTAAAAATGTAAGCTTTTTCATTGCTCCTTTTCCTTTCCTTTCCTTTTGTAATTGATCATATTAGTATGTAGTTTCTTAATTATTGAATTGTGTTATGCTTCTGAACAAAATTTGTAATATCTGCACTCTCTACTTTTTAGCCATAACATCTTGTAAAATATAAATATATATATAGAAATCAAAAATATTTTTTGATTGCATTAGAAATAGCAAAAAAAAAAGGTGTTTCTTGATAGAGTTGTTGATAGAATGAGTCAAGTTCCGGTAGAATTACGGCAAACATATAAATTAGTAGTTGGAGTCATAAAAGTCTTAATTTTGTCTTTACTCAAGTTGCGTCTAATAAATAGAAAACATATTTTGTTAAGATATTCAACGTTTGATTATAGCTGTTGTTGATTTAATTTGGGATATGATTTTCAAATTTGATGCCATGTGCACTATAGTTGACTTTGAATAATTTCTCACATTTTTTTCCACTTGATGTCAATCACTGATTTATGATCTTTAGTTTCTAGTAGTAGTATAATAATTTTGTAGATAAAAAATGGAAAATAAAAATAAAAATGTGCAGGGAGATCATAGAACAGCAGAAGAGAAGGCAATCGATGCATGGCTGCCCATTACTTCTTCAAGAAACGCAAAATGGTGGTACTCAGCTTTTCACAATGTTACAGCCATGGTTGGAGCTGGAGTCCTCAGTCTCCCTTTTGCCATGTCCGAACTAGGATGGTAATTCATATATATTCACAGACACACACACAAACAAACATCCTTGATGCGATTTTGGTTTTATTCAGGGGACCAGGTGTAACTGTGATGATCATATCGTGGATCATCACTCTATACACATTGTGGCAAATGGTTGAGATGCACGAGATGGTCCCCGGTAAGAGGTTCGACAGGTACCATGAGCTCGGACAGCACGCCTTTGGTGAAAAACTGGGATTGTACATAGTAGTGCCTCAGCAACTAATCGTTGAAGTTGGAGTCGACATAGTGTACATGGTCACAGGGGGGAAGTCCCTCAAGAAATTCCATGATTTGGTCTGCAAAGATTGCAAGAACATCAAGCTTACCTACTTCATCATGATCTTCGCCTCTGTCCACTTCGTACTCTCTCATCTCCCCAACTTCAACTCAATCTCCGGCGTCTCTTTGGCAGCAGCAGTCATGTCCTTGAGTTACTCGACTATTGCTTGGGGGGCGTCGGTGGACAAGGGATTGCAGCCCAACGTGCAGTATGGGTATAAAGCGACTACCAAAGCTGGGACGGTTTTCAACTTCTTCAGTGCTCTGGGAGAAGTGGCCTTTGCGTATGCTGGTCACAATGTGGTGTTGGAGATTCAGGCAACCATCCCGTCTACCCCGGAAAAGCCTTCCAAGATACCTATGTGGAGGGGAGTCATTGTTGCTTATATTGTCGTCGCCTTGTGCTACTTCCCCGTTGCTTTCGTTGGATACTATATATTTGGTAACGAGGTTGACGATAATATTTTGATGACACTAGAGAATCCTACCTGGCTTATTGCCATGGCTAACCTCTTTGTTGTCATTCATGTTATTGGTAGCTATCAGGTGAAGCTGCTGCTTCTCTTATATTATAAGTTGATCAAATGATCAGCTCACTATATACTAACTGTGTTTGCTTTGGATGGATGCAGATCTATGCAATGCCGGTTTTTGACATGATAGAAACCGTCCTTGTGAAGAAACTACGGTTCAAGCCTACTTGGTATCTCCGCTTCATTTCAAGGAATATCTATGTCGGTAAGTTAAGCTCTAGTATGCATAATTCATCGTCAATTTCTCATCACCACACCTCTATTTATAACAACTTGCTTAATATTTTCTCATCAGCATTCACAATGTTTGTTGGTATAACCTTCCCTTTCTTCGGTGGCCTCCTTGGATTCTTTGGTGGATTTGCTTTCGCCCCCACCACATACTTCGTAAGCATATATCTCATTACTTTATGCATATTCTGGCATATGGATGGCATAGTTAATTTTTAACACAAAACTTCTTTCCCCAGCTTCCATGTATCATGTGGCTTGCCATCTACAAGCCAAGGAGATACAGCCTCTCTTGGTGTACTAACTGGGTAAGTTCGATCTGAAATATCGATATATTATCTCATAATGGTTTCTTACTTAATAAGCTAATCGTTTGTTCTCTTGAAATTCAGATTTGTATCATCCTAGGTGTCATGTTGATGGTTATAGCACCTATTGGAGGCCTAAGGCAGATCATAATCCAAGCAAAAGACTACAAGTTCTACTCATAAGCGTCTCTGATCAGGGATGATAACTGTCACAAGGCAGAAACACAAATATGAGAATGCCTCGTCTTCGACTATTGAGAGCAACATCATAGAAGAATTTTTCATCATGATGATCTGTCAATTGTTTAATTTGCTGGGATTGAGGCATCATCTAGCTAGCATTTTCACAGCTTCCTCAAATTTATGTCTAAGTTTTAAGTGTGTTTGTGTGTACAAAAACATCATGTATACTGGTTTTCTGGATTTGTAGTTTATGAAAATTGATATTGGAATACAATCATAGTGCTAAGCAACTCAGGTTGAATCGTTTGAATCTTTGTTTTGCTAAACAGAGTGAGGAAGAAAACATGCAATGATATAAGAAACAACATTATATTAACACGAGATGTACCTTAAAAGCCAGCAAGTCGCGCTGTCTCTGCCTTCCTCGAACTTCTTCTTTCTCCGTTCCTTCACAGATGTGTTCATTCTTCACCAAACTGGAAGAGAAAAGTTGATTATTTAAGACAGCACAAAGTAATGTTTATGGACAGGTATCTAGAGTTGCATAGTTTAATATGCAAGTTTGTCTATTCCATTTCAGCATGGTGGCAATCTCTATGAATTTTCTTCGAACATGACGATACATCCTGTAATAGTATAACAACCACTCGATTATCAGCTGTATTACAACCTCGAAGAATCCGCCAAATCTTAATCTAGTTACATCCGCCCCCTAGTAGGAAATTAATAACATTACACAACTTGGTATCTTGGTTGATTTCTGTTCATGTTAAATACAGCTGTAACAGCATTAGGCATCGCCTGCACTTGTTGATTCTCCATCCTACTAAAAGATCAGATTTTTATTATAAATTCCTTAATACATACACTTAATTGTCTGAACATCTATAATAAGAGCAATCATTTAGTTTCCTGCATCTTCTATTCAATTTTGTGTTGCAATGGTTACCAATGAAGTCCCTGATGATAACCCGTCTATTCCCACTTCAACACCCGTGGATGCATCTGATTACGTTCCAACTAAAGTAACTATAATCTCTCTCACCCACACCCACATATATGTACATAGAGAAAGAGAGCATAAAAGCTTCATGAATATCACAATTCAATCATGTCTGCTTTGAGATAATTTTATATTTTTCCATATTCAAATGAAAATCATTTGCTGATTCAAATGTTTCTTCCCGCTGAATACAGCAAGATTACCGATCAGTGGATGAAAAGGCGATAGATGATTGGCTTCCAATTACTTCTTCAAGAAATGCAAAATGGTGGTACTCAGCTTTTCACAATGTTACAGCTGTGGTAGGTGCAGGAGTCCTCAGTCTCCCTTATGCTATGGCGAATCTTGGATGGTAAGTGAGCTTCAATTCAAGAACAGCTCGTCAAAGGATGAACTAGTTTGACTTCTCTTATAGATATATATTTATACATGCCTTATTCAATGCTTATATGTGAGTCTAGGGGGCCAGGTATTGTAATTCTTATTCTTTCATGGATCATCACCTTATACACTATGTGGCAAATGGTTGAGATGCACGAGATGGTACCTGGAAAACGTTTCGATAGATACCATGAACTTGGCCAGCATGCCTTTGGCGAAAAGCTCGGTCTTTACATTGTAGTTCCCCAACAATTGATCTGTGAAGTTGGTGTCAACATAGTATACATGGTCACAGGAGGAAAGTCACTGCAGAAATTCCAGCAAACTGTTTGTGGAGGTTGCAAGCCACTCAAGACTACTTACTTCATCATGATATTCGCCTCTGTCCATTTTGTCCTCTCACATCTTCCAAACTTCAACTCCATCTCTGGCATATCTTTGGCTGCAGCCGTCATGTCATTAACGTACGTTTTTCCTGTATAAGTCGATGTAAGAAAATATTATAACAGTAAAAGTCAATCTCATGTTTCACCAAACATACGTACAGTTACTCGACAATAGCTTGGACAGCTTCTCTACACAAGGGTGTGCAAGACGGAGTTGAATATGGATACCCTGCTAGCAGCAAGGCTGGGACAGTTTTTGACTTCTTCACGGCACTTGGAGATGTGGCATTCGCATATGCTGGTCACAATGTGGTGCTGGAGATTCAGGCAACTATCCCTTCAACACCGGAGAAGCCATCAAAGAAGGCCATGTGGAAAGGAGTGCTCGTTGCGTACTTGGTTCTTGCCCTATGTTACTTCCCTGTTGCCCTTATCGGATACCGGGTGTTTGGGAACCAAGTTCAGGATAACGTGCTTCTCTCATTGGAGAAACCTGCATGGCTCATAGCAGCAGCTAACATGTTTGTCGTCGTTCATGTTATTGGAAGTTATCAGGTTCAGTTCTCACAACTTCTTTATTTAACTCAAATTGTTCAGACTGTCTTCACCTCTAATTGACTCCTGTGTCTCTGCAGATTTATGCTATGCCAGTTTTTGACATGATCGAGAGTGTACTAGTGAAATCTCTGCACTTCAAACCCAGTTTCATGCTTCGTTTTATCTCACGCAACTTATACGTAGGTTAGTATCATCATTAGTAACTCTTAACAAGCCCACAGTTTCTAAACATTATTTCCTTATGTTCTTCCTCAGGATTCACTATGTTCATAGGTATAACATTCCCGTTCTTTGGTGGTCTGCTGGGATTTTTTGGAGGATTCGCTTTCGCCCCAACAACATACTTTGTAAGTCATCAATAGAACACAACAAACACTTTCTCAGCTTTAATTAATATGCTAAGAATGATTTTGTGCTCTGTTTCAGCTTCCCTGTATCATGTGGCTTGCAATCTATAAACCAAAGAGGTTCAGTTTATCTTGGTTCGCCAACTGGGTATGTTCGTAAACCACAAATTCTGCTTTCATGGGTAACTGATGACTGCAAATTGACAAATATGTTATTTATGTTTCAGACTTCAATCATTCTGGGACTTATGCTGATGATATTATCGCCCATCGGAGGCCTACGAAATATTATACTGCAGGCGAAAGACTACAGCTTTTACTCTTAAGCACTGTTGCCTCTACTTAGAGACACTCATGCTGTAAACTGAAATAAGAACAGCCATTTGTAAAATAATTGGGCATCATTTTGACATCTTTTTCACATTAAGTGGCATTGCAATACTTGAGATGTTGGAAAAGTCAGTGTGTTAGGTATGATTATGAAACAAACCAGTTGTAAAATTCCCAGAAGACACAATTTATAAATTAAAATGATTTATGTAAAACCTACTCCAACAAGAAAATAATTTGAAATACATTGTGTAGCAGAATCTCCATATCACCAGGCCACCAAACCAAGACTTTGTACAGGTAGAGAAGCCAACACATTTATCCATCCAAAGCTTAAAACTTTAAAATAGTAGCACAAATTCAGCACATTCTATAGCATTAGCAAAACAACAATGGTATTGCATACGTGTGTCCAATTTCACATAACTCAAAATATTATACAGGTCTGTCTTTTAGCTTCTCTCTCACTTTCCTTTCAGCTTTTCTTCCTACGAAACTCAGTCCTGTGAATCAAAATCCATTTCGGAATCCCACTCAACTAAAATCCACACATTCGATATAACATAATAAGGTCCCAAAAACTCTGATGAGAATACAAAGAATAGAATGGAGGAGACAAAAATCATACTATTTAGCTTGGAAGTTTGAGAACAAAGCATAAAAAGTACTTGGTGCTTTTTCCTGAATTCCAAAAGCATAAGAACCAAAAGGAGACAGTCACAAGAGTCAACAATTGAGTAGATACAGATCAGAATTTAAAACAAGAACAAAATTGTGGTATGGACTGGCCAAATGAAGAAACAGCAACAAACGCACATGTTATTTTGTTAACAGGATCAAATTTTTATCGAGATATATGCTGATTATTATGGATATCTACATAGCTGCAAATATTATTATATAAATGCCTAGTCAATAAATCTGTAGAGAAAATTAAGTTGTTCCTTTTTCAAGTACCTTGTACAACCTGCAAGTAATGTATGTGCGTACATCAGCATCACTAGAACATATTTATTGTCGTAATTAGCACAAATTAAGTAATTGTCGTACCTACTTCACAAGAAAACAATTCCAGTACATTGTTTAAAGGTACAAAATTCTGTTGTCAAGCCACGAAACAAAAACCTCAGAGATCATTGAAATATTTTAATTCGCAACAATATTGTCATCAACCACCAAACAATCACCTGTTCTGCTATATGCCATCAAACCTAAACAATAACAATATCTAGCACACAATATATTCATCCATCAAAAGCATAGGACTTGAACAAACTTTAACATAATAATTAATTTTATTAAACAAGTTCACCATATTGATATTGCAAGAACAGAGCAACAATGATATTTGCATTCATACGTCTGAACTTACATTACATAGATAGAACACAATATAGAAAACAATTCCAACCGACTTCCTTCTATCTAACTTTCTTTTCGGATTTCTTGTTGCTTTCCCTAAAGAACTCAATCCAAAGATTTGAAATCCACAATATACTAACAGATATCGCCATCACAACAACGAAAACCCAAGAAATCCAAATCCATTTGGGTATCACACTATCCGCAGCCCCACTCAAGTAGAAGGAAATCATCCGATACACAAAATAAGGACCCACAAAACCCCTGACGACAGAATACAGAGCATAAAACGGAGGAGACAATATATCATACACCTTAGCTGCAAACTTCACATCCGATCTCCTGGCGCTAGCCAGCGTCCACACATTCTGGCACAAGCTCGTCACCTCCGCCAAAGCCAGTAGCACGAGAATCGCAAAAGAGCCGTGATAAACAACGTAGCGACAAGTAATGAAAACGAAGAGAGTGGCCACATGGTGGCCGATGAAGAGAACGTCGGAGGGGTAAAATATTAGGTAATGGAGAATATCCATCAAGAAATAGGCAATGCTGTAATCGAGAACGAGGCTTTGAAAAGGAGTATTGGGGGAGTGAAAATTGCGGGCGGGGTCGGAGAGGATTGAGGCGGCCGCCAAGAACACGGCAGGGGTGCCATGAGCTAGGGATATGGCGCAACTCGAAGCTTCGGGGCGGAGCTTTTGGGACCAGGACCGGAAAATTATGAAGTAGGCGAGGAGATAGAGGATTAAATAGCCGGTGAAAAAGAGAGGAAGAGTATTAGAGATTGGTAAAAATCGAGTATCCATGATCTGAAGGGGAGAAATTGAAATATAGATCAAACAGGAAAAACTTGAAAAAAAAATGGGGATGCTAAAATGGAAAAGGAAGAGCTGAAAAGTGAAAAGAGTTGTGCTTTATCTAGGGAGGCGGAGGGGCGGCGGAAGGTGCCGCCTTTTGGTGGCTGAAGATTTCGAGGATTTGTGGAGTTGAAAAACGACGAGGTTGAGGTCAGATTTTCCTTTGTACGACACGCTCTGTATTGTATTGTATTGTATTGTATTGTATTGTATGTATCAGAGTGGCAATTGCAATTTCAGCGTGCAATAAATAGAATCTAGGTTCCTGCTTTTCCATTAAATAATTAATTAATTCAAAATATAGAATTATTATCGGGGATGATTTAGTCATCACCTACCTTCCATTCTGAGATTTGGATTTTTTTTTTCTGGCAAAATATTTTCAATCGGTCTATTTTTCTTTTTGAAGTAATTAATAAAAATAAAACTGCATTCAAAAGATCAATTCAACCAAAAAAAAAGTTATAATCAGTCGAACAGAAAATGACTAAGCAAAGTTCCCAAGATCTTTATCGGCCAAACTCCCTCATCTTCATAGAATATATTGTCGTTGCAAAAACTAAGCTTCAAACACAATCTTCATCAAAGTTTATTTTCATGTATTAATTTCGTAAACCACCTCAAACTTGTATTGATTCCCTTCATACAACCTCCAAAAACAATAACACGCGCAGCAGCTGAACAATACAACCATTGGTTCATCTATATTCTCCATTCATTTAAGAGAGCAGGCAAATATTATTTGGTATTCTTTACACACAATGTAGTTTACTCCCTCACAAATCTTCTTTCCCTCTCTTACTCTTTTCTTTTCTTTTCTTTTTTTTTAAGAAAAAACTCTGTTTTTGCCACCTAAGAATATGAGAATTATATTGCACAACAGCCTGCTTCTGTAAAGAGGCTGGATACGGCTGCCAGCTAATCGATCTCTCCTTCCTCCACATCATCCGTAGCATTTTGAATGCTTGCGGGCTCGCCTTCTTCCTCATCGTCATCCATTTTCATGTACAACCCTAGCTGTTCTAATGGATTACTGCCTCCAAATTTGAAACTCCCAAAGGCATCCTGTGAGTGATCAGGACTCGTTTCGTCCACAGAACTGGGTAGTAGTTGTTCAGGAGGGACGGTCCGCAGCATCTCCAAATCTTCAAGAAATCGTGAATTTTCATTGATTTCAACTGTCTTCTCCATCTGAGCAGATAAATAATTTCCGAGATGAAGCCACAGGTGAGGATGGATATAACAAGTAAAAGATGCACAATCAAAACTTGGGTAACCTTGAGCAACGCTTCTCGAGCTGCTTCTCTCTCAAGCTCTCTCCTCCTTTTTTCTTCAGCTGCAGCTTCTGCTTCTGCTCGCCTTCTAGCATCTTCTGCAGCTTTGGCTTCTGCTTGCAGCCTAGCCTTCTCTGCTTATAATAAAATAAAACAAAAGAAGTTCATATTTTTTCTTTTTACAAGGAATGTTGTCGATAAGAAATCATCACAAGACAATGACGGTTAACAACCTCGCTTCTTGTGCATCTCAAGTTCCTCTCTTTCTCGTTTGAGTTTCTCTGGATCAGCTTTATCATCCTGAAAGGTGGTAGAACAAGAAAGCTCAATCACATTGCAGAGTCTATGAAAACTAATCCCTATAGAGATTTTAATTGACATACAAAACCAACCTGACTGAATGTCTTCTCTCGAGCTTTTAAGATTGTGTCCGCAAATCGGTTTTTCAAGAGAGCAGCCCTATATAGCTTGTCGGGGGAGACCTGCCTTTCAGTTTGTGCACCCTCCCCTGAAATGTTTGAGAATGACTTAAGTAATGGCCAACGTTTAACATAGCCAATTCATCATACCAACCCTTACCATCCACTTGACCATCTGAATCGCTCGCCTGTGGCTTCAGTGAACTGTGTTCAAATCCACCAACAAATGCTGTAGAAAATCATTGATCTTAATCAGCAGAAACACGTCAATGATCAAGAGGCATAATGGTAGAACCTATGGTTATTACAATTCTATTATTTGCACACTACAAACTCGGTCATGAACTCTATCGTTAATCCAGCTCCAAACCGTACAGAAGTCAATCGTTATTCTGTGGCTAAGGAACAAGGATTTTAAACATGTTAGGTTCAAAGAGTGTTAGCATCAGGCTTGAAAGTGTCAATTGGCATTAACAAGCCATGAATACCAGTGCCAACCCATCCCTAGACAAGGAAATCATCCCGGCTATATCACTTTCCTGAAACTACTTTCACCCAAGAGTTCATAGCTTAAAGCAAACTGGTGAGCGTGCAACGCACCTAAACACTATCATAAAATAAAATCAATAGGAATATGCATAAATCTAATACAAAGGTCCATCAACAAGTGAACAAAGACTTCAGCAGATATTATTATATATATAGTTGAGAGAAAGATTTTAACTAATTGCGCTTCCAACAATATCAATGGAATTGTAATTATCAATACTGGAAGTCAAAAAACTTCATAAGTTCAGAATCCAGTAATTTAAACCCAAATATCTCAATCATCAAGCAGCCATTAGCCATTAGCCATTACCTAACCGCGTCCAAAAATTACTACGCCAGAATAAAACTAAGCGGTTTCTGATTACATTCAAATACGCTAAAATTTCACAAGGTTCTAAAAGTATCTTGTGAATTAGAAATTAAGCGGAATCCAAGTACATTCAAGTATGCCTAAAATTTCACTAGTTTCTAAAATATCTTGTGAATCAGCAAACCAGACAAAGTAATGGAAGGTTTTAGCAAACAGCCAAACACCAGAAATCTCACAAAGCAACATGATAACAAGGAATACTCACGATGTCCACCAACCAACTCGCCAGTGCTATCCATTTTAGCTGAATCTGCAGTCTGTCCAATATCATCCTGAAACATTAATTAAATACAAGCAGCACACTCAAAACTGTCAAAAGGCAGAGAACAGATGAAAACATAGATGCAATCGATTTATAGACTTAAAAATCAGAAAACAGAAATAGTACAAGAGAGAAGACAATACCTGCACTCGCTTTACAGCTGAAGAACCTTTGGAGCACTCAGATCCTCCATCAGAGTCTGGCCCTGCATGATTAATAACACGAGTGGAATTGGGATAACATTAAAAAAATCATTATATCCCAAAAATATCATGAAGATGCCATTTGCCACAGAGGAACAGGCTCTAAAACTTTGTGATATTATGACTCAAAATATCATCCCCGGACATGCTCAAATTGATGAGAAACTCTAAATTAGCGGTTTTAAAAAAAATTAAAATCCAGCCGAAGTTCAAAATATCACTCGCAGCCATCAACTCAAAGTTAGAACACACACATACCCCTAACACAGCATTCTCAGGATCAGGCAACATTTAAAGAAAACCAAAACTATGCCATCAAAGTAGAACAGCTAAACTTTGAACAGAAAAATGCCGTCATCACTAGGCACACCTTGCTAAATTTACTTTAAGTAAATAACAACGATCACCAAACATTACATTCATACTTGGCCCTCCAATCTCCATTTACTTAGTAATCCATTTTGTGATAAAACTGAAAGCTTGGTGGCAAAGAAGAGACCCATTAATTGATTTGGAAGGACGAGACAAAGTTCATTTCGTAAGGCACAATTTTGTGCATCAAGAAATGATCAGATGGACTCTTTTTTTAAATAAGAACTCAAGATGGACCCATTTTACCACAATATCACCAATAGTCCATTTTGCTAATAACTCAAATATGTTGCATGATTTTATTGATCATGTTCATTTAACTTTTGAAACAAACTACCAGCTTCTCAAGGTTCTATTTCTACAAATGCTATCAACAATATGCCTTAAGCACCCAAATTAGCAACTCTGCCAGAGGCAGACATGGTGTGGATAAGGACTGGTGTTTCACATCACCAGGAAAAATATTTACTAGAGTTAGAGTACCACATGGTCCACAGGTCATTTTCTTTCTTGTGCCAGACACCACTGACCACTCATTAGCATTAAACTCAAAAAGAGGGCTAATGAACAAAAATTAACTAATTGTGTATGCAGACCAACCTGCTTCATTATATTCTTCTGCTCTTCCTCCTGTGTCTCTGTCAATCAAAATGGGAGGATAGCTGGTCACAGGAGTCTCATTTCCTCCAATATCAACATCCTCATCGAAAGCATCATTTCCTTAAAGCAGTTAGTATATTATATGAACATGATAATGTTAGCTACACATGGACTTGGAAGAAATTACACTTTAGCATTGAACCAAAATTTCAAGAATTAGAACCTTTGTCAACTTGCAACGAGGAATTACTCAGCCCTGACACATTTGGCAACTGAAAACATAAGTGAAAACAATGCAATTAGTGTCGTATCATCACATTACAGACTAAACAGGATTTTCAGGGGACGAGCTAAAATGATAAAATACCTCAATCTCACACGCTTCAGATTTGGCAAGGTTCCTCTGGTTTTCTTGTGATCGTAAATGATCATCTAAAAGCTTCCTAACAGCGAACAGGGTATCCTCGCTAAGATCATCAATATCTATTTCAATCTCATTCTCTTCACCATCAACCCTATCACCTTGTGGTCTCAGAAGGTCAACAATACTGTCAGGCAGATCCCCAACAAACTCTTCCAAGTCCCTGCTTAACTTGTGCTTAAGTTCATCAGTCATGTTCCGCTTAATAGGTTCCTGCACTATTTCATGCAGTTTTGGACTAAGCTTCCTCTTTTTTGCTGGAGCCAATGTTTTGGCTATCTCAGTTCCCTCACTAGCCCTTGATTTTCCAGGAGCTGAACGAGATGTGCTTACTCCAAGTTTCTTCTCAATAGGTTTCCATCTCAGTTCAAAAAACTGACTCAATGTGTCAGCCAAGATATGGACATCACTCCCAGACGGATTATAGGTCTTTGCATTGGTAAAAGTAAGTCTAACGTCAGCTAGAAATTCCAGAGGAGTGGAGTACTTTGCTGAATTGAGTTTACTCTTTATTGTCCCCAGATCCATGGGGTTTTTAATGATATCAAAATAATCTGGAAGATTGAGTTTCACAGTATCAACAGGCGTGTTAAACACCCAAGCAAATTCCTGTGACATCAGCTTCTTCAACAGACTCTCGCATTGCTTAAATACTGCAACATTAGTGGCACTCATAACCGGTTTCTGGGTTGCTGATTCAAACCTTCCCGTTATTCCTCGATTCCAACCACGCCCCTTTTTACCTGGTGCAGAACCCAATGCCGCAGGGGTTTTCCCATGAACCATCTGCAGTCCCTTCGGCTGTCCATTACTACAGCTAAGTATATCACTAGAAGATGACTTCATTAACTTATTTACAGGTTTCATCTTTGGTGAATCAATTTTATTTTGAAGGCGTCGAACCCCCTCAAGCTCTGATGTCAAGCGAAATACTAAATTCTTCCTCTCAAATGAGGACAACTTGGACAAGGGAATAAGTTGAACGGGTACAGTAAAACCATCTCTTGAAGCGTGATTCAAATCAATCCATTTTCTCATAGGTGCAGAAGTATCCTCAGCTGAATCTATTCGTTCTGAGCTATCTGATCCTTCAGATTCATATTGTGGAGCGAAACTAGCAGAATACCCAGGGGGGAATCTATCCTTCTTGGCCATCATTACACCAGTCTGTCCACACAGACACAGAATTCTTTTTTACCAACTACTGCAACCAAACAAAATGATCTCTGCATAAAAGATTGGGGGGGTGTAACCATCAAAGATTTCATGTACACTAGCTTATGCACTTCATCTTAAACAGAATTGTCATGGTCTGTTTTACAGTTTCAGATGTAGAATTTATTGTATTTAACCAAGCACGATTCAGCAGGCTAGTATTTACAAAACAAACCAAATCAATAGGCATGCTACCCTCCCCTCTCGCATTCTCTTAACACAAACAGTTGGGCAGAATTGAATATCTCAACTACAATAAAAGTTAACGTAATTCTGTACTAGAACATGGTGGAACCAAATTCAATTACCTTGACAAAATCAAACCTTCAATAGTCCATACGTGCAATAATCAGCAGCCAAAGTCCGCGCAAATATACGATCTCATATATAAGATAATAATTAACTTACAACGAAAAAATTGACAACTTACAGAACCAATGAATAGAAAACCCTAGATCAAGAATTCGAAATCCCCACTCAAACCATCATAACTAAATCGAAAAAAAGAAAAGAAAGGAAAACAGTACTTTCGAAACCCTAGAGTAGATAAACTTCGAGTGGATTTAAGCAAGAGAGCCGCGAATCAAGCCCGCAGACGCTGGGGTAAAAGCTACCCGAAGCTTCCAAATAGAGCGTGTATAGTATAGTAGATAGAGAGAGAGAGAGAGAGAGAGAGAGAGTGTGAAATCACTCTTTTATGAAAGAGTGGGCCGCCTGTCCTTTACTTTTTACTTATAATTCCACCGCCATTTAGGGGTGTGCTTAGAGGATGGATTTACCAATCCACGTCATTTTTGCTGTCTACCTTTCCATAACAACTAGTAAGGGAGAGTAGTACGCGTAATTAGAAAAAATAGAATATAGAAAAAATAATTTTTGAAAAAGTAATTTAATAAAACTTTTATTTATAAAATAAGAAATTTAGTTGGATAGAGGATAATGCGGGCCCAAAAAATAAAAAAGAATAGTAATATTTTATATAAGGGCGTGGACATTTCCCTTTTGAGTACTTCACCACCCTCCTCACTTCACCACCATAATTTTCTAAAAATTAATTAATTTTATGTAAAGATGTGAATCAAGTAAAAATTAATTTTGCAATTTCACTCCCTTTCTTCATCTCTCAATAGTCTACCAAAAACTTTGAACAATGTGTAGTTTTAATTTTTTCCGACGACGCTCATCGCCAACCTTCGCACCACTACCACCATAATTTTCAACGGACGCCCACAACCACTATAGTACTTTTCGATAGATAAATTAAAAAAATTATTAGTTTTATATATTGAAGGGTTTGAATGAGTTTTTATTGTTATTATTACAAATATTGAGATTGAAAATCGATTAAAATCCGTTCGCAAAATTTCGTTGGACAAAATCGATCGAAAAATGTGAAAAATCGTTGGAGACATTTGCTCGACTCTGGTTGTTCGAACAAATGTTATTTGTTCAAAAAAATTAGTCGAACAAATAGCACTAGTTCGATTTTTATTAAAGTTTTGTTCGGAAAATATAGATGAAGAATTGTGTGGTAGGAACCAATCAATTTTTAGGTTTTAAAAGAGGGGGTGAACTGATCTTCTGCAATTTGATACTACCTCCGTCCCCCAAAAGTTTGCGATACTTTTGGGGGCACGACTTTTAAGAAAAAGTGTAATGAATAGAATGTGTATGATGAAGATTGTGAGGTAAAGATTTTAAAGGTGTAGATTTAAAAGAATATTTCCATTTTGGGAGTGTGCAAACTTTTGTGGGACAAACTAAAAAGGAAAGTATGCAAACTTTCGTGGGACGGAGGTAGTAATATATTTAAACGGTAATTTTGTCTTTTAAAATTTATTTTTAAAATGAAGAATAAAAGGGTGGTGAATTACTCAAATATGGGGGTCCAAATATCTGTGGCCTTTATGTAAATATGTAAATATTGCGAGGGTGAAGTTTATGAAATGATTTCTTTTTTTGGGTGTACAAGTTCTTGTGAGATATCCAAAAAAAGAAAAATTTGCAAGTTCTTATGGAATGGAGGGAGAGGGAGTAAATCGTATCTCTTTTGCAATAGTATAATTTTAATATATTTTAAAAAAGAATTATGATTGAAAAGTTATATTAATTATTATTAAAAACAATTTTTAAAAAAAATACATTTTTAATAAAAACTAGTATAACTATTTAAAAATATATTTAAATTATACAGTGAATATTACACTTAGACTTTTAGATATACACATTTAATCCTCTGTCTACATATTCATTTGTATTATATATATATACATTTATTTTATATAATATATAACATTAATTACATTAAATATATTTTACAAATTAAATATATACTACCTATAAAATTTTGTGATACTTTTGAAATTAGTTTTTTAGGAAAAGTGTCATTAGTATAATGTGTAGGATAGAGATTTCGAGATAATGATTTTGAGGGTGAAGATTAAAGAAATAATTTTATTTTGAGAGTATATAAATTTTTGTAGGACAAAAATCGACATGCACCCGCCCTAGAGTATATGATTCAACAGGAATCACACAAGGGTAGATTAAAAATTGTTTTATGGGATGAAGATAGTATATTATTTATGTCTCTATTCTATATTAAATACATATTTTTATGTATATCTTTCTTTCATATCAAAAAAATATTTTGTTTAGATAAATAATTAATAAGAATATTGTTGGACTGGCGAACTAGTAATCGCCAAGGTTTGGCAGGTCGTCAGGACCTACCCAGATCCTTAAAGGTGCGGAGCTCGCCCACATGGAGATGACTCACCTGCGTAGCTCGCCCAAAAGGGGTCATCTCTGTCATCCTAGAGCTCGCCCAGAGCTCGCCTTGTATCCCCAGGAAGGCCTCGTCGAGTTCCATCATCGCATAACGTCCGTAAGCCACACAAGGCACTGGAGCTCGCCCCAGAGCTCACCCAAACCACTGTAGCCCATCTCCGAGCTCGCCGACGAACTCTCCTATTAGTCAAATAGGACCCCGATGGTGCGCTCTTTTTCCCTCCGTCCGGTTTATCCACAAGGGTGGTTTACGGCGAGGTTTTTAATGAGGCCCATCCAGTCTAAGGCATAGTAGTAGGACGAGGCATGGTAAAGGAAGCAGTGTGAGAGACCAAGACGAGGGTAAGGAACCCTCGTCAACACCTGAAGCCACATAGGCTCGTAAGGTGCCGTCTCACACTCACACACCTATAAATAAGACCTCTCTTGTACTATTCACACAATTCTGAAAATCAATACAGTGCCCATTACAATATTTCTCTCTCTAAACTCTCTTCTCTCCCTCCCTCCCCAAGAACACAAAATCATAAGATTATTGTTTGATGGAATTAACATGTTATAACTAGCCACATAACAAACACGATTAATAAATTCTATCAACAAATATGAATTAATTTTAATTACATATTTTTCTATGTATATTACAATATTTTTAAATACATAAAGTTTTAGTTACATATTTTTCTATATATAGTAGAATATTCTTAAGTGTGTCGTTATATATTTTGTGACTGGAATTATTCGATTTTATGCCTCTGAATAGAGATCCATCGGAACATAGTTTTGTCCTCAAAAGGACTAAATTTCTATAATGTAAAAGTATATGATATTATTGTGTGTGATTATAAAGAGGTCATAACATAAAGGACATTTAAGTCTTTTAGAAAAATCTTTGTAATAACAGATTTTGTGAAAATAATTTTATTAACACAAATGTGATATACTATTAAGTTTGTCTATATTAAACTAAATTTTTGAGGGGTTCTCTCTAGATTTTGTCATTTGAATCTCCTCTTTGAGGTGACTTTGATTTGATAACATTTATCCAAGGACAAAAATATTTTGTTTTGAATCAAACAGTGTTTCTGAATATTTATGAGATGAATGTTCTTGAATTTGAAGATGAAGACCCTTGATACTTCAAATTTGGTTTGATTAAAAACACTTGACCAGAGAAATTTTAGACCTTGATCTCGGATCAAACAACATTCTTTTTGAACTAGATAGAGTACACTTTAAAGATAACATTTGAATCTTCGAATCTTCAAGAACTCTCTTTGAGGAAAAATGCCCTATTGGAGGAATTTAGTTCCTTGTTTCTGAATCAATTTTTACTGAGCACACAAAAGAAGGAGAGAGTTAAAACATTTTTTTTTCCGTCAATGACTTGAAAAAATATATAACAACCGATCATAGATTACATATTTTTATAGAAATATCAATATTTTAGCACATTGTTTTAATAGAATGTCCGAACTTATCTCAGACACTTTTTGTACGTTGAACCTTCAATTATTGTGGATAACCTTCTAATTAGCTTTTGTAATATTTCTTAAGTTAGTAATTTTTTTTATGATACTTACAAAATGCGAATATAAAATCTACTTTTCAAAATTACATGATGTAACAAAATTTTATTTTCCAATTTTTTTTAATCTAAACAAAAGCTAGGAGACATGAATTGACAAAAAGCTTTACACACGTAACTAAATACAATTAAAACACAACCACACTCATTTTGTATAAATAAAACAACACTTTTATACTAGTGTGAAATAGAGCACTCACCAAACAAATGATCAATAGAGCGTCAAGAAAATGCCAAATATTCAAGTATTCACATTTGATATATAATGTTGTTTTATTGCATTTTACATAATTTCTCGTTCATTAAAAAATTATAAATAAAAGTCAATGAAAACTAAATTAAAAAAAAAAACCTACTATAATTTATGTAGCAAAAATATTATAATCGTATAAACTTTATATTATAATTATAAATATTAATAAAATAATAAATATAAAACATAGAGTTTTGAACCGTACGTCTATAATTTTATATACAAAATTCACAGTTCAAACCTATATTTTTAAAAATAGAGTGCCTAGCTATTGAAACTCAGAATCTCCTATACTCTAAACTCCAAGAGAAAATATACATTGAAGATAGATTAAATATTATTACTTCCAAAATTATATTTTCTTCCAATTTATGTACATAAGGCTTGTGAATTACAATATGTTCACCTGCTTGTCCACGCCAGCATCTCCAAATTCACTTTCACACTGCCTTGATAAAAGTATTATTGCATTTTTTTAAATATATATTTTCTTCTAAAAGAATACTAAGTATTTCATTGTATTCTTTATAAAATATCCTAAATTAATTGATTAAATTAAAACTCGGAAACATGTTATTTTTATCAGTTTTCCCATAATATTATATGAATTTGAGTTTAATATTTATTGCATTAACAACCGGACTTCAAAAACTTTGACGATATTTCCAATTATTATTATATATAAATTTTTACACCTTACTGATAAAAATATTTTCAAAAAAATTATACGGCTGATCCCACATGTACATAAATATGTACACCGTTCACTACTGGAAATTAATATGAAATTTTACCAAAATAAAAATAAAAATCATGTATTTATTTTTATCTCTTAATCTGCGAGCAATTTGCGAACAGAATTAATTTGCATACAAAATAAAATTTCTAGATAATTAATTACCAACGAGCGATTTATCTATAAATAATTTTATTGGTAAATTATCCATAGGTAAAGAATGAAAATACATGCATAATTAGAAAATTTTTATAGACAATCTCCACTATACAATTTTTTGGTAAAAAAATTCATAATCATATTAATCAATTTCGTAGGAAGTACTTTTATTTCTTAGGGTGCTGATTTATTTAAGCATAGATATCAATAATGTGCATAACTTTGCAATAAAAATGATTAGGTTTTTTATCGGGCTCTTAGGCTTTTATTGGAAAATAGAAGCCCAAAAGGTTTCTCAAGGCCCATTATGCCATTTTTCTCTCAAACATGCAAGTTCAACAACAAACACCAAAGTTAGAAGATTCAGCCTAAATAGATAAACAGCAAATGATATTATCTGTGCCATTTTTATTTTCATTTTATGTTATATTGATCGGATGTGTGCCACATGAGAAATGTAAAATAACATTCAATAAACTATCATAATTTTGTATCCATGTATTAAAAATTCAGGAATTGAAATGATGAGATTGTTCTCGAGTTCATGGAACGTAGAGATCGAATGGCGCGGAAGAAGTGAAGTTTTGTTACTAATTATCATGTTTGATTCTTGTCCTTTAATTATCATTTTTGGGCATATGGGCTTAGCCATCTAGTTACTATTTATTAAACTTCTCTTGTTTTTTTGGGGAATTTTATGAATATTTTATCAATCAATTTTCCATAGAGAGTGCCGTCTAGTATACGTAGTGTCAAGATAAACATTCTTTTATTATCTTTGTGTGTCGTTTGATTTTGCTACATCAAAATGGAATAGAAAAATCATTCTACCGATAATTAAATAGTATTTTTGCGTGTGTCAATAGCTTAATTAATTAACGAATAATTCTTATTAAAATAATAAAAATAAAATGAGAACGATTAAATTATATAGGTTATAATTAACCACAAAACTTACCCTGCATCCTTCGATTTGATTGCAATCGATCATAGACTTACAAAATTAAAAGGCTTGTTATTTATTGTTTTCAAGCCATTTACTAGTCTAAAATAAAAAAAATTACATTTTTTTCCTCTGCAAGTCTAATTAACCTGCAAAACGGTGACCTTAAAACATTTGGAAGCACACCCTGCTATACATGCATATTAATATAATATATATAATACATGTTGGTTTTATTAGCAAACGATAGAGTGCATGGCCTACTACTTAATCTGCAACCCTCGTCTTCTTTGGATCATATATCCCACCCCCAGGGACTGCATAAAACACACCTTTATTATCAATTTGTGAAAAAGATCAGATCCCCTCAAGATTGTTTGTTTTTCAATTATTTTAAAAAATCAATTTGATTACCTAGCTAGTTCATTTTTGAGTGTGATCTAGTTTCACTTTTATTTTCTTTTTGTTTTTTATTTTGATCAGGGAGACATCTAGTTTCTAATTTGTTTTAATTTATACTTGGAAAATCAAATCAAAGACAAATAAACAAATATATATATATTAACTAATAAATAACGTCACTTATAATATAATATAAACCTTTTTTTATTTTAATAAGACTAGAAAGAAATACACAAATGTTTCAGAATTTAATGATGATTTAAATATATATAAACTTATAATATATATATAATGAGAAAGTGAGAATTGGTGGCCTATAAAATATTATACTCTTATTATAACTTAAAATAAGACAATTGTACTTCATAGGAAAAAATATATATATGATATAAGCATGAGCGAGGCTGCAGGCCGAGGGGGAAAAAAGGAGGATGGAGCTGCATTTTAATTAATATGGTACATGTTCCCATGCATGATCCTGAATTTTGGGAGGTTTATATATGTCTTTAATTAAATAAAAACATGTTTTAAAAATTAAGAGAATGAAATATATATATTTGGCAGGCACGGAAAAATGCATGAAAGGGGTTTGAATAGGTTAAAATTGTAGGATATATATAATAGGATATATAATTGAATAGGTTAATTAGGGGTACGGAGTGGACCTAATAATGAGTCATGAGGTGATAACTGATGAGGATTAAGGTTGTCATGCACAGTATTTTTATAACCTGATCGGTGATTAAATCGGATAGAGCACTGATTCACGGTTCAACCGATCCAATTAATTGGACCGGCAGTCTAACCGTTAAATTTATTTTGACTTATATTTTTAAATATTATATATATTATAATAAAAATAAAATAAATTAAATATTCTCATATAAAATTTTAATAAATTATATGTCACATATTGAAATAAAGTAATAAAATAATAGAATCACATACAATCAAAATTAAAATACTCAAAATAGTTCAAGGTATAGTAACATATTATAATCCATGATATGTTTCATAATTCATGTATAAGTAAAATCTCAAATTAAAATATTATTATGAAAATTTAAAATATATAAATTGTAGAATAAATTAATTTTGAGATTGAGACATGTTTCATGATTTAATTTAATAAAAAAATTAAAATATAAAAGTAGACTGGTTAAACCGGTTTTGGCCGGTTTGACCGGTTTTTTTCGGTTGAACCGTAAAAACGGTTTTCAAGGGGCAACCGGACCGTTCCTATGGTCGGTTCACGGTCCGACCGGTTCAACCGATTTTCAAAAACAATGGTCATATATATATATATATATATATATATATATATATATATATATGCATGTGTTTGTGAGGCTGCTTACACTATTTAAGTTTGGCAGGTGTCGTCGGTATTAATTAATTAATTGTCAGTATATATTGGGATATTTAATTTGATATATAGGTACGTAGCAAATTAATTGTTTTTTGAGTTAAATTATAATGAATTTGAGTTAAGAGAAGATATATCACAAATATTAATTAAGAATCATATCCATCACACTTAATTAGCTAGTACTAATATATATGTATGCAAAATTACATTAATATATATTATCAGAAATTAATTAATTAAATTTTTTTTTACTCCGCATGCATATATACTTTTATTTTTGTATTGAAGAAGATGTTATATATACATGCACTGAAATTCTTCAAATAAAGTGACTCAATTGGGAATTTTTAACGGAGATATATAATTAGGGTCCAATATTAAATCTATAAGTTAGTTATATATACTAGGATTTGGATTCGAATGTGACTCCTAATTTTCTACTTAATTCAGAGTACTTTAATTAATGAAATTATTAATTAATTGGTTGCTAAAAATAATGAGTGATGCCACAATTCACTCGCGCGGGTACCCTAATTAAAAATCTACCAAAGAAAACTATATATTAATGTATATGTAATCTAAGTCAAAGTGTATCTTAAAAATAATAATTGTTAGTTATTCTTGATGTATTGATGTTATAAATAAATTTAATTAATTATAAATATTAATTTTCATTAATTCTTGGTAGCTATATATATAAGTTAGCAAGATTATAATTAAGCTGCATTTGGTAAATTGACATATATAGTATACGCCGGCCATATATTAATTTTGCAGCCAATTGGAAGGTTTGAATTGGTTATTGCTTTGTCGTGGACGTTTCTTACTTATAATGGGATCTTTGTCATATATTATATATATATAATTAGTTTTATATTAAAATTGAAATTTTGATTATTCGCCTTATAAATGGAATAATTAATTATTAGAATATTGAGAATTCAGGAAAAGAGATCGAGCGATACTTCATTTTTCTAAACCTTTTTTTCTTTTAATACTTAAAAAAAGTAATATTCTGATTACTTTATAAAATTCTCCTAGCTACTTACATATTTGTTTTAATATTATATAATTATATTCGTTAAAGAATTTGGAGGACTAATTAAGAGCTTAATTAAATTAATTATGTGGGGTTTAGATAGATTAATTTGGGTTGTATATGAAATACTCGTCTACACATTAAAATTCCAAAATTTAGTTTGTGGATGGTCAAATTTGTTGTATTTGTAAATTGGACTGTTTTTGGTAGTGTATAAGTACATATAATTTCAAAAAAATAGGTTCATAATATTTGTACAAAAATATATTTTTTTCGACAAATTAAAGAATCTGTTTGTAAATATAGAGAATTTTTACATATAAATCATTAATCTTATTTTTAATATAAAAAATTAATTAGTATTTTTCCAAAAGAAATGAATATTTTATTTGTCAAAGAAAGAAATAATTATATAAACCCTAAATTAAAGAAAGTGATATTTGATGTCCGGCCGCTTGTTGGTGATATATAAAAGAAGGGAAAATTTTAAATGTAAAGAAATAAAAATAAATAAAAAAAAGGAGGGGTTAATCATGGATGATCACCTGGGGTTAAATGGCCAAACCAAGGGCAGTATTGACGTCGAATTTCCATGCAAAACCTGGAAAATCCATCCTCCAAACATCGCAGGACACAATTCTATTCCATTTATGCGGCCCTGCATGCTTTGTGTGTTGGATCATCCAGCTTACTCTGCATGCAAACGAAGGGGCAACGTACGGTAATTTCTCTTTCACCACCAACCAACTCATAACATCCTCATCACCCACCAACCTTCTGTACGCTTTGTTAACCCACACCACTTTATTTGAACCGTCCGATACAAACCCTGGACACGTGTCCGCCTCTAGGTTACTTATCTTTTCCTGATCTGAAACACCAAACCCTAATCCACTCATGTATATTTCCGTTATGCATTCTACGGTTATCCACGTCTTGCAAGTAACCTTGTAACTAACTTGATCTTCTTCCTGCAGATCTGATGATATTCCACCACCACCACCGCAGTTATTTTCGCTTTCCGGCCGTGGAAGAAGTTGGAGAGTGACCACTCCTTTTTCCGGCGAGGAACCGTCGACGTCGACTCCGGATCTGCTGCCACGTCGACCTCGAACTCTAACGTACTTTCTCTTGGTACGCCTCCGGGAAAGGTTTGTGTTGTCCAGATCCGGCGGCGCATCGGAAGGCTTGGGAGCAATAGGCCGGAATCTGAGCATAATCCGGTTCATGACATGATCAGAATAATTATAATGATTAATCTGGGAGCTGGAGCAACCTCTCATCATCAACGATCGATGTATGGATATATATTGGATTATATGGAAACCAATATGGATGCAAATCTGAAAATTAAGCAAAGGAGGAGGAGCAGGTTAATTTAGGGAAGAAGATGAAGAAAAAGTAAATGAGATAGGGGGGGAGCAGTGCCACATGATCTGTTGGATGCAAAAATAATGAGAATGTGTGAAATAAAAAATAGTAAAAGAGAGAGAGAGAGAGAGAGAGAGAGAGAGAGAGAGAGAATCGAGGAATGGCAGAGCGCAACGTGGTGTTAGCTGCCAATAGATAAGGGGACACATAGACAGCAGATAGACTTAGCTTGTTTGAGAATATATATTTATATATATATATGTTGTTTTTGTATATATTAGTATTAGTGTGTACGTACTACTCCATAGCCATAGGTTTAATGAAAGGGAAGTTTCTAGAGCATCGCCACGTGTGTAGGTATCCATCTACTCTTCAATAACACCAATTAAATTACTACTAGTACTAGTATTACCTACCTACTGTTTAATGCGCTTAATTATATACCTCACTGCTGCATGCATGGAGAGCTACCTATCCTCAAATTTAATTTATTTATTATTTTTAATTTTTTTACACACACACATATATATATATATATAGTTTCCATATATAATTACATATTGTAATTAGTTGTGTAGAAATAATTAATATGGAATTTGATTGGACAATATATATATAGTAGCTAATTAATCAGTTTTGGCTCATGCATGTATGCTAGCTAGCTGATGTTCCAATTTAGATCTTGGGATATATATAATTTCTCATGGGGGTATATATATATATATGGCTCATTTGGTTCGTAAGATAAAAGTATCTATCCGTAAAAAACATGCATGATTTTGACGGATAGATACTTTTATCTTACGAACCAAATGAGCCCATAATGAACTAATTAGTAAGATAGGGGCCGGTCTCCAATTCACGCTCGCGCAGGCCGTGCCCGGCACTACAAAAAAATGCGCGTTTTAACAACCGAATTAGCAACCATTTTTTGGTCGCTAATAACATTTAGCGACCGCCAAAAGCGGTCGCAAATTTTAATTTAGCGACCACAGAAAATAGTTGCAATTTTTAATTTAGCGACCGCCTTTTTTGATTTAATGACCGCCAATGGCGGTCGCTAAATTTTTACGTAAAAAAAAATTTGGCCAAGCTGGTTCGAACCACTTGGCCAATGACCCAGTAGCTAAATTATGGTAGCGCATTGTATATATGAGCCTTCATAGACTATGAATAAATGTTACATTAAATGCGCCCGGAGGAATCGAACACGCGACCTCTAGGCAATTTAGAGGTGGCGTGTTCCACTCGTGCACTTCGAGTTATTGTTCATTTTTATGCAACTAGTTGTATATAACTCCAAATTAAGTCACGTTTTTTTTTAAAATTCATCAAAATAATTCCTTTTTATTTCTAATTTATTTATATATATGTTTGTTTCAACAATTTTTGTATAAATTTAATATTTTACACTACTAAAAAATTTTATTTGTAAGTTTTTTAATGCATTTAATTGTATATAACTCCAAATTGAGTCCTTTTTTTTAAATTCACAAAATAAATTCCTTTTTTATTCTAATTTGTTTATATATATATATATATATATA
>JAPKLY010000049.1:1560444-1742725 GCA_026898435.1 Prunella vulgaris
TCCGTGTCTTTACTTTTATGCTTTACGCTTTTCTCTCGATTACAACAGTATATACTCCCTACGTCCACGATAAATGATCCACGTTGCCTTAAATGGTCGTCCACAATAAATGGTCTACTTACCTAAAATGAAAAATTTACAATTATTATTTTCATTTTTTATACACATATATTCACTTTTACACATCACATCAAGTACTTTTTTAATAATTAAATATTTTTTTATATTAATACACTCACTTTTACACATCAATATCAATTTTTCTTAATAACCGTGCACAGTAAGGGTAGTCCAATTTTCATGGACGGAGGGAGTACTATATAGTATTAAATTAAGTTGTAATTTTTAATATTTTTCAAAGAAAAACAAACCAACGGAAACCATTGGCGCCCCACTCTTTCGAAAGATTACCATGATTTCTACACTCTACATATACATTCCTTTCTCCATGAATTCGTCATTGCATTTCTTGAATCTCCAATGGTTATGTTGTCAGCAGGGAAACACGGTTTCACAAAATCCACCGCCATTTTTTCACTCGTGTCCCTTATTGGGGTCTTTTTCATGGTGGATTTCTTCTACTTCCTCGGCAAATTTATCAATTGCGGCTCGAGAGAGAAAACGCATTTATGTGGTTCCAACGCCCAAAAATGGCAGCTAAATAGAAAAGGTGTGTTATTTTCTTAAAAATCAAGAAGGGGATGCTGGGATTCTATCTGATATAATGCATTAGTTAATGATTTCTTTTATCTGTTTTGTTATTTATATTAATGAATTAACAAGCCCTGCTCGTGCACCGAATTTGAGTTGCTTAGCCATAGAGAGTGTTCTTCTCTTGTAGATATTTATATTCTGTGAGTAGAAACTACATTGATGACTAATGTCTTGCAGAGAGTCGACGATGGAGTACACAAGAATGGTGGTCGTGGAGAGGAATTATCAGCTACATTTGCTGATCTACCAGCTCCAGAATTAGAATGGGAGCAGATGCCTTCAGCACCTGTGCCGCGTTTGGATGGTTCCGTAATTCAGATTAAGAATCTTCTATACGTCTTTTCTGGATATGGGAACCTTAATTATGTAAGGTTTTCTCCCCACACACACACACATCAAATACCGATTTGAATAGCTAATTTTATCTCCAGAAAATGAATTAAATAGGGTTGCATATATAGGACTGAGAGTTTTAATGCTATAGGTGCATTCCCATGTTGATATCTACAACTTCACGGATAACACCTGGAGTGGAAGTTTCAAGACACCAAACGAAATGGCAAATTCACACTTAGGTATGGCGATGGCGAGTGATGGAAGATATGTGTACATTGTGTCTGGGCAGTATGGTCCCCAGTGCAGAGCTCCTACAGCTCTTTCATTTGTTTTGGACACGGAGACGAGAAAGTGGGAGAGGTTACCGCCACTACCAGTCCCTACGTATGACTATTGACATTGCTTGCTTTAAATCAAATCAAATCGAAACATCAGTTTTTGATCTTAAATCTCTTGTTAGGACTAGTGTTGTGTTGCTATTTGATAGCATTTGTTGTGTTGTGACAGTAGGGATACTCTGTTGAGAAGTTAATGTGTGATCAATTTCAGGTACGCTCCAGCAACTCAGATTTGGAAGGGAAGACTGCATGCTATGGGTGGCAGCAAGGAGAATCGCCACACGCCTGCAACTGATCATTGGAGTATCGCAGTGAAGAATGGTAAAGCACTTGAGAAGCAATGGCGCAAGGAAATACCCATACCCCGAGGTGGGCCACACAGGTATTAAGATTTCCATTTTATCTGCAGGTTGCTTATTATCTTCATTTGTATGGCAAGTAAATAAAGGGAGCTTTTTTTAAGTATCTTGAAGATGAGACTATATTTTGGTTGCAGAATTTGAATCCTCAAACTGCATTCTTCGATAGTTATCATCGGATCTTCTAATCACTTTGAGCGTTGTTATACCCAACAGGGCTTGTGTTGCTGTTGATGACAAGCTTTTTGTTATTGATGGTCAAGAGGGCGACTTTATGGCAAAACCAGGGTCACCTATCTTCAAATGCTCGCGGAGGAATGAGGTGCGTATTAGCCACTAGTGTGAACTTCCTGATTGATATAAAAGAGAGTAACTATCTTGCCGCTCTTCTCTTCAGGTGGTTTACGGGGATGTTTATATGCTGGATAGTGAAATGAAGTGGAAAGTTTTGGCCCCCATGCCTAAACCTAACTCCCAGAGTCTTCTTGGATTTTGTGGAACAACTCCATTGTTATAACGGGGGGTTCGACTGAGAAGCACCCCGTCACTAAGAGGATCATCTTGGTGGGGGAGATCTTCCGATTTCATCTGGATACTCTGGTATATATTGCATCACTTTCTTTGATGGTAAAAAATTGAGTTATTTAAGTTGCATTCCATTTTTATGAAGTTTACTCAACTTTGCAGAAATGGTCGATTGTTGGTAAGCTCCTGTACCGTGCAAAAACCACATTAGCAGGGTTTTGGGACGGATGGTTGTATTTTACTTCAGGGCAGAGAGACAGAGGACCAGATAATCCACAACCTGGAAAAGTCATCGGAGAAATGTGGAGAACCAGGTTGAGCTAGCTCTAGCTTACATCACTGACTCTAGCGATTGACTTTATTTTTTATACGAAATACCAGCAGTTTTCGCTAATGTGATTCAGATTGTACATACTTAGTAGCGACCTATTTGTTCCATTCAAAATTAACTTGTTTGCGAAATTAATATTAAAACACAAGATGAACCCAGCTTCAATTTTACTTGATCCAAAATGACAGCAGGCTGCAAACACAAGTGAGAGATGACCAACAAGAACGTATATGTATGGGAAAATGCTGAATATTGCCCACAAATAAGAGAATGTTGAGTATACTTTACAAAATAATAGGAACTATCTGTATACAGAAACAATTTGAAAGTACAAAGTGAAGTTGAAAGACTATACATACTGATGTGGGTACTAAATTTCCTAGCTTGTTGAAGAAGCTTGCGGAATGAGGTTTCTCATATTCATCACAACACAATACACCTAAAAATATGGGTGAAAAATAGAGTGAATATTAGTATAATGCTTCATCTGGATACAATGGCCATCGAAACAAGATATAAAAATTTGGAATGTGTTCTTCCAAATGAGTTTATGACCGAATTTGTGAAGAAATACTGTAAAATCTAGATGATTAAGTGAATATAGCATTGCATACTGAGATGCGTCTATCTTGCAGGAGTTTCATGCCTTCATATATCATTTCAATGTGGTACCTTTCAGCCAAAAACTCAATACTCCTACATTAACTTTGCATGATAAATTTGTTTGAAAATAGAAAACTACTAACCAACCTTGAAAACTGTAAAACATCAATTGCAACAAGATTTTGACACCTAAAACATTAAATAATGATACCGAAGGAGTATCAAAAAAAAAAAAAAACAATGCAAACTACTTAAAGATTACTAACCTCATAAAACTATGAGAACTTCAAACGATATCACAAATTCATTATGCCCAGAAGTAACAGGATCATTTTGAGACAACAATCTGCAAAAGGAAAATCAGTTGGCACACAATATAGTATTACACTTGTCCCGTAGAAATTTGCACTTTCTTTATTTGGATGTCCCACACAATTTTGCACACGACTAAATAAGGAAATACTGATTTGAATACACACTCACAAACCTATACACGTATTTACCCATATGCCACAACTTTATATATAAAACACATTTTTCTTAGAAAATGTTGATTCCCATAGGGTGAAAATTCCTACCGGACGGAGGGATATAATATAATATAGAGTAGGTTTTGTGTGAATATGAACCACTTTTTAACAAGACAAAAAAGATAAATTCATAAATATAAAACTTATATTACAAAGTGGTTTATATCATGAAAATGATTTATATAATACTTTACCTATAATATAATATAATATAACATATATGTATGTATGTATGAGAGAGAGAGAGAGAGAGACCAGTTCAGGGTTGGGGCATAAGGAGCAGGACATGGAGAAATGGAGTGATCAGGTAACTGATTTATCATGTCTACTGTTGCTTGCAGGCATGCTTTTAATATTTTCTTCTCTAACATTACAAGTTGTGTCGCTACTCGTCGTCTTGGATTCAATTTACAGTCTGCAATCTACAAGTGAAGGGGTCTCATCAACACGAGCACGCGCGTGCGCGCACACACACAAAAAAAAAAAAAAAAACTTGAACCAAATAATCGACAAGTTGAATTAAGTTACCAGAATCTCATCTTCATGGAGGGTCGTAGGATAACCAGCAAGTCTTTTAATAAAATACTCAGCAAGCTGGTCTAAAACAGCACGTTCCATGCAAGAACTCACCTATGCATATTAGCAAAAGTTCCCTTGTAAAAATTGTTAAACGAGACACACGAAATCATTGAGGAAAAATATGTTATCATAAACAATTGATATGAGTGCCTATATATACACAAAGGACTAAGATAATTAAGGTAACCTCATTTAATGCCCTAGATCTCTACCAAATATATACATATTATTCTAACACTCCCCCTCAAGCTGGAGCATAGATATTGATCATGCCTAGCTTGTTACAAAGATAGTCAACTCTAACTCCATTAAGGGCTTTCGTAAAGATGTCCCCTAATTGATCTTCAATTTTCATTTAACCTGTCGAAATCACTCCTTGTTGAATTTTCTCACGAACAAAGTGGCAATCAATCTCAATGTGTTTGGTTCGCTCATGATAGACTGGATTAGAGGCAATATGGAGCGCAGCTTGATTATCACACCATAACTTGGCAGGTATTGAAGCCTTCAAACCTACTTCACTTAGGAACCCACGAACCCAAACTATCTCGCACGCAGTCTTGGCCATAGCTCTATATTCAGACTCTGCACTAGAACGTGAGACTACGTTTTGTTTCTTACTTTGCCAAGAAATCAAATTTCCCCCAAAGAAAACGCAATAGCCTGAAGTAGATCTTCGGTCTTCTTTCGAACCTGCCCAATCAGCATCACAAAAACACTCAATTCGATCGTGACCATGATCACTATACACAATTCCATGTCCAGGTGCACCCTTCAAATAGCACAAAATCTGCTCTACTGCCTTCCAATGATCTAAAGTTGGTGATGACATGTACTGACTCATAACAGTTACTGAATAAGCAATGTCAGGACGTGTCATTCTGAGCTAGTTCAATTTTCCAACCACCCTTCTGTATCTTCCAGGATCATCAAATAAATCACCTTCTTTCGTGAACTGTAAATTGGGAACCATAGGAGAGCTGCATGGTTTAGCTCCCAATTTTCCTGTTTCAGAAAGTAAATCTAGCACATATTTTCTCTGAGTCAAGAAAATTCCCTTCTTACATCTACTCACTTCAATACCAAGAAAATATTTAAGTGTCCCCAAGTCTTTGGTAGTGAATTGAGTAGGAAGGAAAGCTTTCAAAGATGCAATCCCTTTAGGATCACTTCCAGTGATTACAATATCATCCACATACACTGCCATCAATAGTATACCTCTCTCAGAATTCATTTAGAAAACAGAATCATCAGACTTACTTTGCTTCATACCGAACTTCTCAACTGCACGAGTAAAAGTACCAAACAATGCGCGAGGACTCTGTTTCAAACCATACAACAACTTTCGAAGATAACATACCTTATTACTCTCCCCCTGAGCAACAAATCCGGGTGGTTGCTCCATATAAATAGCATCAACAAGATCACCATGGAGAAAAGCATTCTTGATATCCAACTAGTGTAAAGGCCAATGTTGGGTAGCTGCCAGGGAAATCAAAAGTCTAATCGAGGTGAGTTTGGCAACCGGAGAAAAAGTATCAGAATAATCAACACCGTAAGTTTGAGCATATCCTTTAGCAACAAGGTGGGCTTTCAGACGAGCAATAGATCCATCAGGATTGACTTTGATAGTAAACACCTATTTGCAGCCAATAGGTCGTTTACCCGCAGGAAGATCCACCAATTCCCAAGTACCGGTTGAATCTAATGCATGCATCTCCTCAACATGGCATTACGCCAGCCAGAATGGGCTAAAGCTTCATGGACTGTTTTAGGAACAGTCTCAAGTGAAGAAATCAAAGCTCGAGAAGGAGACAAGTGATCATAGGAAACAAAAGATGAAATGAGATAAGTGCAAGAGCGTTTCCCTTTTCGAAGAGCAATAGGAAGATCATCACTTGGAGAAGGATCTGCCGACGAAGATATTGGCGCATCAGGACATAAAACTGGCGAAGCAGGAACCAAATCAGCAATAGTAGTAGTAGATGGTTGCGGACGTCGAGAGTATGTATGTAGGATAGGAGGTTTAGTGGACTCAGATGGAGGAAGAACCGGTGGAGTAACTGAGTATACCAGAAAATTTGTGTCCTCCCCCTCAATGGGAGGAGAAGGGGATTGAGAGAAAGGTGTATATTCAAAGAACGCAACATCAGCTGACACGAGATATCTGTTGAGACTAGGACAAAAACACTGATACCCCTTTTGTACCCGAGAATATCCCAAGAAAATGCACTTCAATTACTTAGGGTCAAGTTTCGTGACATGAGGCCGAACATCCCGAACATAGCATGTACAACAAAAAATTTTAGGTTCTACTGGAAATCGAGACTGAGATGGGAACAAGACATCAAAAGGGGACTCACCCCCTAGAACCGAAGAAGGCATGCGATTGATGAGAAAACAAGCAGTGGAGACAGCATCAGCCCAAAAAGGTTTAGAAACATTCATTGCAAACAACAATGCTCGAGCAGTTTCAAGAAGATGCCTATTTTTTCTTTCAGCCACACCATTTTGAGACGGTGTGTATCAACACAAGACGTTTGATGAAGAATTCCATTTTGCAACATATATTTGTGAAATGTGTCAGAAAGATATTCCTTAGCATTATCACTTCTCAAAATTTTCACAGGCAAACCAAATTGAGTCCTAACCTCAGCACAAAAGGCAGAAAAATGGGTAAATAATTCAGAACGATTTTTCATCAAATATAACCATGTCATACGAGAATAATCATCAACGAAAGTAACAAAATAACGGAATCCGGGTTTCAAAGTAATAGGACATGGACCCCACACATCAGAATGTACTAACTCAAAAGGAGCACTTGCTCGTTTGTTGACTCGAGGACTTAAGCTGACACGATGGTGTTTTGCAAAATGACAGGATTCACAATCTAGAGATGACAACTGAGAAAATTGTGGACACAATTTCTTCAACAAAGGAAGTGAAGGATGACCTAACCGACAATGTGCATCCAAGGAATTGATGGTTCCTGCACATGCAACAGATTGGTGTGTATCAAGGATGTAAAGGACACCTGATTCATGTCCCTTACCAATGATCTTCTTCGTCGTGAGATCCTGAACCAAACAATAATCTGAAAAAAATGAGACACTACAATTAAGGTGACTTGTAAGTTTACTCACAGACACTATGTTAAACGAGAGAGAAGGAATGTTAAGCACAGATGATAAGGACAGTGAAGATGTAGGGTTAACAGTTCCCGATCCTATGGAGCGAGATTGTGAGCCATCAGCTAGGGTAACAGGAAAGTGGGTTGTATGTGAATCAAAGGTAAAGAAAAAATCTGAGTTACCTGTCATATGATCTGTGGCACCAGAATCAATAACCCACTTGGAAGATGAGGAGACGAGACATGCATTAGGTTTACCTGACTCAGCAATGGTGGTGACTGAACTAGCTTGTAATTGCATCAATTTTGCATACTCACGAGCAGATATAGTGACATACTCACTAGAATGACCAGAATTGCTGCTACTAGCAGCCACACGAGTGGACGAAAGAGACTTCTTATTACGTAATTTTGGACAATCTCGTTTGATATGTCCAATACTATGACAGTAACGACACTCCATAATAGAACACCAAGTAACAATGAAATCAGAATTTCTGAAAAAAATTGAGCAAAAAGAATCTGTACCCAAACCGAAATCACACACCGCTTGGATGTTGACTCAAACAGGTACACCAACGAAAAGGTCTTGACGAGACGAGTTGAAAAAATCCGACCAGGCAAGCGCCCCCACGCGCCGGCAGAAGAAATCTGCCCAGAAACAATCGCCCGGCGCGTGAGCCTCACACGCGCCGAAGCTGAAACTTCTGGCGAACGGTCGCCGGGTGATGCCGCACCTCCCTGTGCCGGCGGTGTCGACCGTTGATGGCCGGAACAGGTCGAACCAAAAAACCCTAGGTTTTTTACTTTTTTTTTTTCTCTGCGAAAATTAAGCCCTAAATCGTACCGTGCTCTAGTACCATGTTAAACGAGACACACGAAATCATTGGGGAAAAATATGTTATCCTAAACAATTGATATGAGTGCCTATATATACACAAAGGACTAAGATAATTAAGGTAACCTCATTTAATGCCCTAGATCTCTACCAAATATATACATATTATTCTAACAAAAATCAAAATACTTTCACCTATCACCATGCACCTTAAACTGGCTTATATATATCTGAAGTTCTCCCTCAAAAAAAATAAAAAGGATATCAAAAGATTTCTATTCTTCCTACCAAGTAGATGAAAGAAAAACATAGAGCATACCCCTATTTGGCTTAGATATGATCTAGAATGCATGTAAAATGTGTACTACAGTTAGATTGCTCCCTGGTCCTTACAAAACCAGATAAACACATACACTGACGAAGTACAGAAACATGAGCATACCGGACATATTGGACCTTGAGAAGATAGAACAGATTGCATCTCTGAAGGATCAGTGACAAATCCAAGACGCAAATAAGGAAGCATGTCCATCACAGCCTCTCTTTCCTTTCCCACAAAAACCTGTTCAAAGATGTAGTAGTTATGTGGAAAAAAGAAATTATTGAGAATACGTATATTAAAGAGACAAACACCCATCTGGAATTTGTACCTGAAATTTTTGAACTGATAGCTTTCCATTTCTTTGAGCAGCCAGTCTTTTATCCTGATACTGAGGATCCTCTGTATTTAAAGAAGCCTAAATAACAGAAATAACATGATTATCCAGACACATCTATTGCAGGAACAGAAGAATAGGTACAAATTATTTTACCTCCACCACCATGCGGTCATAAGCATTGTCTTCATCTACAAAACCATAGTTTATAAGTAACTTTGAATTGGGTTGTGGCCCACACCTAGAATAAGTAGAAGAAATGGGAAAATGAGAGATTCTCCAAATTATGACAAGCATTTTGAGAATTGACATACATAGTGATACATGAATAGGCTCAAACAAGGAATTAACCACCTCCTCTACCCAAACCAATACATTGATTCTTATTTGATAGAAAGAGGAGCAGAGAAAGATATATAACCAGATAACAATAGGTTCGCCAGCTTTATAGGGACGATCTACGACAAGTTGCACAGCCCCATCAACAGCAGTTAACATCGCTTTGCAATTGCTCCCATAGGCCAATAATGGAGGTCCTAGGGGAACCAATGCGAATCTCCTGGCCAAACTGACTTTCTGGGAGACAAAGGAATACAATATTAAATATGGTACCTTTTGGGAAAATGTAAAGTGAATCAGTGTCATTTTAGAATACCACAATCTATCTGGGAAAATGTAAAGCAAATTTTATGTAACACTCACTAAAGTTGATCAACTGTTACAAATTCACATAGATATTATGCAAAGGCCTTAGTTCCAGCACAAAACAAACCTGCAAATGCACCACGCAAGATTGTACTGCAACAAAAGCTTGTTTGAATATCTTAAAAGGGAAAGCCTCCGTGGGAATATCATATGGATATTGCTGAAGAAAGTCAACAAAAATAGATTAAAAGAGGGCGAAGAATAACAATTGTGATTTTGATGGAAGTTTATGATAAGAAAGTGTTTAGTTGAAACATTGCCTCAAATAATGATCCAGCCATGAACCAGACAGTATCAAGCTCATTGTACTCTCTTTTGATTCCTTCAGCTCTCTCTAGAATCTCAGCCTGAATAATCATGATACGATATTAAGAACTTTGGCCCCAGAAGATATAGTAATCTAGGATTACTACATGGACATTGAACATCGTTGATATTAAATAAGTTAGAGCAGAGTAGACGAAAATTTTAGATACCTTTGTGGGGCTTCCTGTCAGATAATCTAATTCAGCCTGTGACCATAAAAGTGGTGATTCCACAGCTAACTGCCCCCTACCTCGCTGACGATCGAGTTCTCTTATATATGGATACCACAAGGACTTTTTACCTTGCTTCTTCTCATACATAAGATACAGTGCCAAGCAGGCTAGTTCTGATAATTTGTTTGTAGTTAAAAGTTCCGCTGCATCATTTGGACCAATGTTTAAGATGATTAAGTCAACATCTTGTTGAGCAAATGAGATAAAGACTACTCCAAGAGACAGAGAAAGACATCACAAAACAAGTTACAAGGGATTAAGGACCTAACACAAGATTTTTGACCATATCAAAACTCTGAAAGATAATCCAGTAAAGACTTTCCCAAGGTATGCTGTAATAAGCAATTAACAACTATACAATATACACCTGCATAAAGATTTTTTTGTAAGAAATAAATCCAAGAAACAGGTCAGTTTTGCCAAGTTGTAGCAAGATCAGTTTGGTCAAATTATAAGCTTTCTAACAGCAGAAAGAAATTCTGTAAGAGACACAAATATTCAAAATACATACAAGACAACTTTAAATTATTCCCTGTGCTAAAAGTGAAAAAGGATAAGGATGTAAGCTTAATTTCACGGATTATAAGTGTTTCTTACCAAACAACAGCCGGAGGAACTATTAGTGATTTCTGACAGGCCAAATTTGCACTAAATGCTTAAAAATCAGCTATAATGTTTGAAACTGATGTCAAGTGTCAAGTTCATAGCATATAGATAAATCACAATTTTGCAGTTCAAGTTCAACAACAGAGTGAAAAAGTCCCTAATACTAATAGCTCACGATTTTGCATAAAAACAGGAGATGGAATACCATATTCCAGTTCCAGCATTTGTCACAGCATCTTACCTACGGTCTCGTTTCCCAAAACTCTCTCGAGTGTCACCACCAATGAATTAGGTACAGAAAATGCTATATCGCCTTCCTGATGATAACAGCCGCCAATTATAAAGTAAATTAGTGTGCTACTTAATGATCTGTATGCATTTCATCTTATGAACGAATCAAGAACCAAACCAATTAAAAATAAAGGATGCAAGTAGGTTTAGTATATAAGCTCTCGTACGTACTCGGTGCATAGCATATTAGTAAAAACAACCAAACATGAGTTACTACTATCTAAAGTTTAAATTCGGATATAAACAACAATACGTTCCATTGAAGAATTAAAAAGGTGTGATAAGTCAAATGCAAAGAGTTTACCTGGAGATCTTCGCTAGCAGCTACATAGTGAATAGGCTGATGCTTGGAATCATGAGAAGGTCTCTCTTTAAGCACAACCTTGCAAGGCGGAAGTCCGTTTTTCTCCATCCAAGCCTTCAAATCCCCCTGCTCTTCCTCTTTTTTGCTTATAATTTCGCTCGATTTCACTATTGTATCAGAATTCGAAGCCGCGCACATACCACTACATTTTCTCACATTGATAGGCTTTTTGGAGAGAGGTACTTCAATTGCAACACGCGAATGGTAAATCAGGGCTGGAGGGCGAAATATAGATGAAATGCAGCGTGTACTTTTCAGCAAATCCATGGACAATGGTTCTTCCAATCAATTAATGCAGTACTTAGAATAATCAAGGGTTAATGAAGAGGTGATGAAGAGTTCCTGAGAGTTGATTGCAGCAACTCTCTGAGAGCTAAGATATTTTTTTGTCACGCTGGAGTGGTGATATAAATTTGGATTGACGGAGGAGGTGAAGAAAGCGAAGGGAAATCTGATCCGGAACTTCAAACCCGATCCGGAATCTGCTTGGATAATATGGCCCTGGCCCATAAATGGGATGATTTCCCCCCTCTCTTTTTTTCCTTTTTTTTTTCAAATTAATAATAAAATAAAAAATATATTTCTGTGAAACTTGTTCGGTATAAGTGTATAACTTATACCACAAGATATAAATATTAAAATTATTATATTTATTTATTAATATTTCAATATTAAATATATATAATAATATAAATTTCATATTATGAAATTTAATTTAAAAGTTTTTGTTAAATATAATGATGCTTGCACAATGTCTCTCTCCTCTTTTAAAACCTAATGAATCGAAGCACAAATTGTGGGAGTAGGTCATTTTGCAATTTATAATACTCTTGCTTAAAAAAGTGAACAATTTAAAATTTATAAAGTATATATTATTTATTAATGAGTCTTTTTTTTAGGATGATATTGATGCCAATTTGAGGCAATACATTTGATGAATGAAGCTTTTTCCTTTATTATTATTTTTATGAATTTAATGTATAAATAATATATATATATATATATATATTATAAAATAAATCCTAATGAGACAATTGCCTTGGGTTGGAAATCAATTAGACCAAATTTTATATTGAAAAAGGTTCAGGCCTAATTTACAAAGATTTAGCCAAAGCAGACCTATTATTTATGTTGGACTTTTTCCATAGACTTGATCATAACTTATTATATACATATCTTACCTGGTATTTAATTGAGAATTTATCTATGGTAGCTAAATTTTAAAAATTCACATATGTCAAAAAAACCTAAATCTAGTTTAATTTGTGAGCAAGTTGCAAGTTTAATACTTTATAAAATTTATAAAAAATGTTATGTTTCATACAATTTTTTTAATTTATGTGTAAAAAAAAGAAATATAAAAGATGTTACATTACATTTTATTCTATTAGAAAGTGCCAAATTATTTTCACTTGCCAATTAATAACAATAAAAGAAAAACTTAATATTCATACTTATCATGATCACAACACCACAAATGAACATGTGGTGAAACTAAATTTCCTTGATTGCTTCACATTTCATATGATGTTTAAATTTTAAACCGTTACAAAATGTATAGATTATAGTATATAAAAGAATTCCATATTCACATGCCTCAACAAAAACAAGATTTTTGTCAAATTTTCCCAAATTGGCTCTCATTTTGGATGGTATTTCATATCCGGTGGGAATTTCCTTGTGGTGCCAACAATTTTTTTTGAAATTAATAGCCGTTACAAAATCTAAAAGCTTATATATGTGAATATATTATAAATCAAGAATCAGAGGTAAGATTTTATAAAGATTTGAACATAGATATTAAAGATGAATTCGAGTAGGTGTGCAGCCTGCAAGCATTTGAGAAGGAGATGCCCCTCAGACTGTATATTTGCTCCTTATTTCCCTTCTAACAATCCCAGAAGATTCGCATATGTTCACAAGATTTATGGAGCGAGCAACGTTGGCAAGATACTCCAGGTAAAACACCAACTCCTCCTCCTCCTCATCTCCCATCATATTTATTATTATTATTATTATTTTCTAACTGCTAAATGGAACAGGATCTACCAGTGAGTCGTAGGGCGGAAGCAGCAGAGACGTTATACTACGAGGCGTATTGCAGGATAAAAGATCCAGTGTATGGATGTGTTGGAATAATTACAATACTTCATCAAGAAATATATAAAGCGGAATGTGAACTAGCTCGAGTTGAAGCGCAGATTGCTACTATTACAAACCATTCATCTTCCCACGCTCACCAAAACCCGCTTCTAACTAGTGTTGCAACCAATCCAAATCCGGCTTTCACTTCCACTCCTTGTTATGACCTCTCCACTTGGTTCGATTAGACACTTTCAATCTATTTCTTTCATTCTTTAATTTTATTTTCTTTTGAATTCCGATTAAAGAATTGCTAAATTTGATTTGTATGCTACTATTATCATTATCAAATAAAGATTTAACGTTTCCTATGAACAAATTTAATATCAATTGATATATCTAATGTTGCCTAAAAGAATTTCACAGGACACCTAATGTTGCCTAAAAAAAATTTACATTTTGTGGTGCATGTCAACTGGAGTATCAATATTGCAAGTCGATCTCACAATACCTTGTGGCAACAACTTTCAAAATGAAAATAACATTTCATGGCAGAACATTTGCTTACAAAAAGTAATACAATCGGTGTGGAAAAATGAAATCGCATTGTTGATTAAAAAATTGCTACACAACTAACTAATAAGCAGCAGATGTACAACACTTACACAAAAAGCACAAACCATCTTTGAATTAATACATAAAGAGCTAATTGACTTGGGTGCTTCTATCCTTGCACAGCGTGTGCCACTCCTGTAACACAGCCACTTGAAGAGCCCGGTGTTCAATCTCCTCGGGGGTTAATTTGAATAATGTCGTTGGCCCCTTGACTTTTTTACCATTCTCCCCCTCATCGTTTTCTTTATTCTCTGCCTCCTCATCCTCTTCCTTCTCTTCTTCTTCTCCATCATCAGACTTGGGAGACTTAGGGCGGGGTCGTGCTGCCTTCAGCAAAGCTATTCGTTCCATTGAGGTTCTCAATCTCTCTGCTGCAGCCGATTTCACTTCATCTTCATGCATGTATTCAACGGTGCCATCTGTCAGGTCATCCATCCACCCCTGTAGATCTGAACCAATCTCGTTGGTGATGGATTCATCAGAAGCTCGGACCACAAATTTACAAATCATGGTGGTCGTTTCGTCACCCAGGTCCACATTTCTGCTCACTTCACTCGCTCCAAATATCATCATGCCCACAAAACCTCCATACCATGTTTTAGCAGCGTAGCACAGCTGTTTAAGACCACAAAAATTCGTATTAGAAGATATTGTGTCTCTCACACGCACACACTGGACCACAAAAAGGTCTCACTTAAATTACATTAGCACTGACCTGAAATCCGGCCACTGTGCGGATAATATGCGAGCAAACTTTATGGAACGGCTTAGAAGACAAAGATTTCAAGCCACTAAGAAAAGGAGACTCCCCATACTGCTGAGCTGCTGTAGCCTTAAAACCACTTCCTTCGTATGTATATGTACCAGTGCATTCGACTATAGCAGGTAAACTATGCCACAACCGGAAATACTCAACTGGAGATATTTTATGAGGCAAAAGAAGTTCGGTAAGGGGAATTTTGTAAGGTTGGCATCTCAAAATCACAGGTTTCCCTAATTCATGCCTCAGAGTTTTCTTTTGTCTAACAATTTGTGGATCTTCTTCGGGATAGTCCCCTTCATAGTCTGCTGGAGCATCACCACTACCATAAAACGGGTAGTACAGGACTTGGACCCAAAGGGCACATCGCTCAAAATGCGAAACACCAACAGTTACACTGCATAGTACTGGTTCCTGAAGAAATACAAACCAAAACCTTTAAAACATGATAAGCACAAACATATATGTTAATGGAACAAATAAGAATATAGTTTTCTCCATCAAACAGTGTTTTGATTGTTGTTGAGAATACAAAAAACTTACCAACTCCCACTTATGCTTGATAGAAAAAATAACCAAATTTCATAAACAGTGACCTTGACAGGTCTCATTAAATAAAGAAGAATGAGCAACAGAAAATGATAAAGAAGCTAAGTAAATCCATCTTAACCTGTGAAGTAAGATCACGCAACTGTCGCACTGCCTGAGGTGACCCATCCATGAAGTACAATCCACCAGACAGTCCAACCCGAATGTCAACACGATTTAGTTCAATCTCTGTAAGGTTCAGAACCTGAAGCATAAAAATTGTTAATTTGATCAGATCCAGTTACAGCCCATAAAATGCACAAATTGTAAACTTCAAAGAGCTTAGGTTGTAAAGCCACTATTTAATTTCCACTGTGTTACATATCAAAGACTACCAGGAAGAAGAATAAGAAGATGGACTGTGGGCCTTAGTTGTTGTTTACTATTTTAATTATTTATTATGTTAATTATATTTTAATTAGTGACTTTATTCTTTTGTGTTATCATGGGCTTGACTACAAATATTTGTTTTGAGATTGTGATGAGGGCTTGTTTTCCATGGGCTTGTTTTCTTGTGTTCTTCATGTGCAATACCAATGCTTCCAACAATTCGGTCCGAATCTGCCGGATTATCATGACTAGAAGTGATGCACGCATGGATTCCTTGGAAATTGTCGGTTGCTACGTCAGAGGAGGGGGTAGTAGCTTTGACAAAGGGTCAAGAACTTTCAACCACTCGCCATGATTCACTCGACAAGCGAGTGGGTGAATTACACTCGGATATGCAGGTTGTGCACTCCAGCCTCAGGGATATACAAGCAACGTTATCACTTCTGGACAAGGAGACAAGGGCATCACGCCTGGCGAAAGCTCTAACACCATGATCTCGCGTCGGTCCTCTAAAACTCCATCACCGCCACTTATGGAAATTAATCAGGCTTCAAACAAGTTTGAATTACATCTTTTTTCTGGAGAAAATCCAACAGCATGGATTTCTAAAGCAGAGCAATTTTTCCACGTTCACCACACACCTACGGATATGCGAGTAGACATGGCCCTGATCACTATGGAGGGGAATGCACTTCACTGGCTGCAATAGACAGTGAACCGTTTTCCAAATCTCAGTTGGCAGAAACTCACGGTTGAACTCTTCAAACGGTATGGGGATGATCCACGTACAAACCCATATGAGACTTTGGCCGCTACTCATCAATCATCATATGTAGATGAATATGTTGACATCTTGATCACCCGTCTATCGGTTGTTCCAAATCTTCCAGACTCGGTTGCTTTAGGGATGTTCTTGAACGGGCTCCAAGAGGACATTCGCTTGAGGATTCGCTCAAAGGACGCAGACGAAATCAGTGCCACATGCATTTGGCACGTGAGAATGAACGCGAGGTGGGTGCACTTAAGCCATCTTATGCGAAAGGTAATCCCTCCAATTTTCGCCCTAATTTCTCTGGATCTCCCAAACCCAGGAATTCCGCCTAAGGACTTTCCGCCTCTCAAACCATAGCTGATTACCAATTTACCCTAAGGCCTTATCAGCTAGGAATTCCTCCAAGTCGACTTACAAAAAGGAGGCTCATGGCACTAGCATTGGCAATCACTCATTGGAGACAATACTTGCTGGTGCGGAAGTTCAGAAGGACCACAGAAGCCTTAGACACTTGCTCCAATAGGCAATCACAGCAAAAGCACAACAATATTGGGTCGCAAAGTTGTTGGGCTTTGACTTTCAGATTTAATATAAACACGGGTCCTCGAACGCAGCAGCAAATTCCCTTTCTTGGCGTGACAGTGATGTTGAATAGGGGCAGTGTCGGTGCCAAGATGGGTTGATTTGGGATGACTTGAACCCGATCTCCAATTATTCAAGAACTGGAGAAAGGCAGAACTATTAAGGAGCCATACACTCTTGTCCATGGGGGTGCTATTTTTTCGTGATCGATCCCAAAGACTTTGGTTTGGGCCAATTTTATGATGTTAGCGTATCACTCTACACCGATGGGCGGTCATTCGGGAGCATATCGCACATACCGGAGTCTAGCAGCGAATGTTAATTGGCCAGGAATATTGAACTCTGTTACTGAGTTTGTTGTGAGTTACCTTCTTTGTCAACGAAACAAGGCGGATACACATTCACCAGCTGGACAATTGCAGCCCCCTTCTATACGCATTGATTTCATATCCAGACTTCCCCGTTCACAGCAGTCGGACGTGATCCTTGTGGTTGGTGGATCGATTACCCAAAGCTGCCCATTTTGTGGGCCTTTCACACCCGTATACAGCTAAGGATGTGGCTTTCAAGATGGCATGTGATATTGTACGACTACATGGAGTGCCTCGTTCAATAGTCCTGGATCGTTTCCCGATCATTTTGAGTTCATTTTATAAAGAATTGTTCAAGGCATTAGGGACTCGATTGAGAATGAGTTCTAGTTCTTCATATCACCCCGAGACAGATGGTCAAACTGAAGTGATGAATCGTTGTATTAAGACCTACTTACGGTGTTTTACTTTTAAGAACCCAAAGAGATGGGCACAATGGCTTCCTTGGGCCGAGTATCATTTTAACACAAGTATCCACTCATCGGATGCACTCCCTTTGAAGTTATCAATCGACTGAGATTTGCGTCAAGGCGGTGGCAGATGACTTGGCCGAGTAAGACACAATATTAAGGAATTTGTGTTTTCATTTGGAAAGGGCACAGCAGCGCATGTCATGGCAGCCAACAAGCATCGCCGTGAAGTTACTTTTGAGGTGGGTGATAAGGTGTTCCTCAAGTTCCATCCATATAGGTGATTAGGTCATAGATTTTGATATAATTGTGAATATTTTTGTGGGAAATTGATAGATTTATTTGTGTTAATTGAGTGAAAATTCATTGAGATATTGTGCATATTGATTTATACTTGAGATGTCTGATTTATAGGAAATTTTGTTGATAAAGAGGCTTGGAAAAGCATAATTGGAAGAAGAGCAAATTTTGGGAGAATTGAGAAGAATTTGGTCAAGATTGGGATGAAGAAGTTTAATTGATAATATTTGAAAGTATGCTCGAGCAGCAGTGGTCGAGCAAGTGTGCGTGCTCGAGCAACAATGAAGAAAGTGCTGAAACAATTATGAAAGTCGTGCTCGACCAAGCTCAGTGGTCGAGCAACCTAACACTGTCGAGCAGCCTCAAAGATTTTACATAGTAAATTAAGAGAAAAAGTTGCTCGAGCATTTTCGGTCGAGCAACCTTGCTCGATCGAGCATAGGGGAAAAATCAAGTTATTCAGCGTTTTATGAAATCGTGCTCGAGCACTTTTTGCTCGAGCAACCCTGCACGGTCGAGCAACTCAAGATGTTTTTCTTCAGATTTTGACACGTGGAATGATCTTGGGAGGGGTATAAAAGGCACAAGAATTGTTTTTGGCTGCAGAATTTTCGGTGTTGAGCAAGAGGAGGCAAGAGATAGGGTTTAGAACTTTTCCTTGGAGCATTTTTCTTCAATCATTTCACAATTCCTTCCATAGATTACTTTAGATTCCATAGATTGGCTAAATTTTGAGTTTAATTTCAAGAATCAAGCAAGGATTGGATTGGGCTTTGGATTTATTGCTATGTTTCTTCATCTATTGGTAATATCTTTTATATTTTGCAAGATTCTTTTCCAATTTGGTATGGGCTTTGTTTATTTCTTGTTTATTTCATTCAATTTGTTGTTATTAGCCATGGGCTAATCATTTCATGCTTTGGATGTTTGAATTATGATGGAGATTGATGTATGTGTGCTTTGATTAACTTGATTTTGTTATGGATTTGGTGATTAGATTCTCTTGATGTGTTTATCTTGATTTAATTGATTTATTTAATTGATTATTCCATGATTACATGTTGCAACTAGAGTTGGGTATGTGGTTAATTGGCCATGTGAAGAAAGATTAGGTGATTGATTAGATTTAATTAGTGGTTTATTGACCCAAGAGGGGTTAGATTGCTTAGAATTACCATCAAGTGACATTAGGTACCTTGATTGCTTATTGGGGTGTTTAGTGAAGGGGGAAACTAGGGACGGTATCTGTGCGAACCTCCTAGCGTTCACTATCCTAGGAGTCGTTTGTAGTTAATTAGGTGCTAGTTAACTAGAATTGATCACTCAAACCTCAAAAGGGATAGGTCTTCATTTGCTTAGTGGTAGCCCTTATCATCACCAATGAAATAACAATTGATAGGTAATTAGAGCACGTTTTACATTAGTTTAAGTCATAAGGATAACACCCGAAGCATACTTCTCACCTCGCACTTCTAATCGAAGTTAGGATAATCGCTTGTTTTTGCTTGCTTGTTAATTACAATTGCTAGTTTAAAAACCGGATTAGTTGCTATAATGCTTATGCCAACACATGACTTCGGGGCTCCATAGCTCTCTCTTGTCCTAGGTCGATACTATTGGGTCGTTTGCTTGCATGCTACAATTACCCATCCACTTTTGGGTCAATTTGCTTTTAATTTGAAAATGTGCAAAAAGACGAAAAAGTCAATAGGTAGGCCTCTCTGTTTAAACACTTGAATGTCAAGTTAGCGCCTAGATACTTCCGCACGTTTGAAGTGGCTGCTCGCATTGGGCCGGTTGCCTACCGTTTGATCCTTCCAGAGGGGTCCCGATTGCACCTAGTTTTCCATGTTTCGCTGTTGAAACCAGTTGTTGGGGAGCAACAGGTGGCTTCCGCCCTTCCTCCAGAGTTATGTGATGAATCACCAGAGTTTGTTCCTTCTCAAATTCTGTGTATGCGAGAACTGTGGAGAGGTGAAGATCGGGTGGCACAAGTTAGGGTCGATTAGGCTGGCTTGTCAGAAGACTAGCTACATGGGTTGATGAAGTCCATTTTCGTTCTCAGTTTCCAGACTTCCGCCTTGAGGACAAGGCATTTTTGGAGGGGGAGGGAATTGTTACATATCAAAGACATACCAGGAAGAAGAATAAGAAGATGGGCCTTGGGCCTTAGTTGTTGTTTACTATTTTAATTATTTATTATGTTAGTTATATTTTAATAAGTGGCTTTATTATTTTTGGTTATCATGGGCATTAGACTACAAATAATTGTTTGAGATTGTAATAAGGGTTTGAGCATAAATTATCGGTTGCGTATTTTGGCATTGGACTGATTACTCTGTTGGGTTTTCTTGTATTCTCTGTGTGCTATTCCCTTGCTTCTAACACATTTAATCACAAGTCTAGTCAAGTGGACAGGGAGTTATTGTAAGCCTGTTCATTATTAAACTAATCATTGTTAATAATAAGGCTTAATTTACAATTTATTTGAACAATGCAAATTTAACATGCTAATCATAAGCCATTCAAGAATGAATAAGTTCACTTGAAGCCAACAAAGACAAATCAACCCCAAAAGTAGCTGAAAAACAGGTAGTCTAACCTTCAAATGCAGAGTTATCCTTCCATCATTTGGATCAGTTAAGCGATATCCTTCAACATAGCATGGATCACTGCTACCAGTCAAAGTGAAGGCATTTGGAGGAACCTTGATTGAACTTGAGTCAATGCCTTTTGTCACCAATTGAAGTAACTCATTTGGATCTGGTCTCCATAGCTCCAAAACAGCCTTATGAATCAATCCCTCAAGTTTTCGGTCCTGAGCTGCAGATGCATCATAGAACTGAACAGTTAGCTTGTGGTGGCTGAACGGGTAGTCTCCTCGGGCTTCACTAACACCAGCCCACCTGAAAATATAGTTGGAAAAAAGAATAAATACGGCAACCAAAATCAGAAGAGCTGCAACGAAAATCAGAAGATTATTATAGGAGACTTGACCTACACTACCGGAATTCATTCACTGATAAACACCATGTCTTCTACTTATTTACATCACATAAATGCTTAAATAAGATTAAATTCTCACTTGTCGTCGGCATGAGCAGAAACATATTTAATTCTCTGTAGCATTAAACGACATTGGTGTTTATTGACTGAATCAGCAGCTGGACTGCCCCTAAACTCTTCAAGTTCTTTAGTCAGCAGATGGCCTGCCCTAGCATTACGTGATCCCAAACGTTGGGCACACAGAAGAACTGCCTGAACATCTTGAAGCCGATTTGTTGAATTTGCAGAAGAATCTATGTTGAACAGGACTTTGTGGATATTTGATATAATAATATTTAGTGGGTCCTCAGGATCGTCAGCAAGAAGAGGGTCCAATCCCTCCAAATCAATGTGTTCTGATATAGCCCAGATTAAGCGGCTGCATATTCTAGGGGTATTAACCTGCCATACACAGTTATTATGCAACAGGATACTCTTTTAGAGTGATATTGCATTAAATCAAGACAGAGAATGACATGATTTTCAGTTAGTATACAATCAGCCGCTATAACACTAGGAAAACACTGGGCATGCTTTTATTAAACCAAAAGAAACTGAGAGATTTAATAAAATAGAAGCGATGAAGTAGCCAGATGACAACTTTTAGAAACCATAATAGTGCAATAAAGTGCAGCTTCAATATGAGCTCAAAGTTCATAGATCAAGGAATTTCAGAAAAATTACAAACCTCATGAAGATCTTTAACCAGTTGCCGCTGCAAATTTTGCAACCTTGTTTCATTCAGTATCTGATCTTGAGATGCTCCATCTTTTACCCTTTTGACACCACCTCTGGTATCATAAATATGGCAAAGTCTAACAAGCAACTTTAGATAACAATCAATGGCATATGTTCGACCGTCACAATCCCATTTAACACACGGCCTGCATACTTCCACCACTTCCAAAGCTGGTTCTGTCCAATTCAAAGCACCATAACCAGTTCCATATGCTAAGGCTCCAATTACCCTGCTTTCCATACCTGAACTCTTCTGCTCAGGTAAAGGTAGTGACAACTGGAAACAGCTCTCGACCAGCATGGCAACCAATTCTTCTCTAAATAAACTCTTACTAGTTACAGCATTTAGGTCGTCCTTTAAACTTGCATCTTCAAAAAGTGAAGCAATATCTGTTCCTGCAACAGGTTTTTGACCTCGGCGGACACTCTCCTTTGCAAAAAGATCTACACAGAGAGCAGTACGACAGATGCATGCCAGAGCATGCATTCTGTCTGATTCTGCCCTCAAGTTTCTCACCATAAGAAGCAGTCTTTTAAATAGTGAAACCTGTGCCATTGAGCAAAAGTATTAAAAAGAACTGATTACTGCATCCTCAATTCGATCAGAGATATCTAGCCTAATTATCAAGAATAGGAGAACAATATAGCTTTTTAAGTAAAAGCTAATCCATCTTAAAGCATTACTGTCTAGCAAAAGAAAATAAAAAATCTAATTTCCTTCTATTCAAATAAGCAACACAAACTTCCTTCATCAAACTCAAAGTTTAGATGAAGTGGTCATCTAATCTAAATGGTAGAAGAGTTGGACAAGGCCAATAAATTAGGTTTCACTGTCATTATGATAAAAGAAGTATAGGAAATCTATCGCCAGTATCTGGAGTCACGCTGATTGAGTTTTCAGTGGCTCACAATTGGTCAAGGAAAATTTGAATATTCCTAATATGCATTTGAAGAAAACTGATGCCTTGGTATTTGCTCAAGGAACACATTTTATCCTTTCACTAGCGTAAAATTAAGCAATAAACGTTAAGCAGAACATGATTTACCTGCATGCTTAGGTCAAGGAGATGCAAATTAGTTACAACCGCTCTAACTATGCTCTCACGGGCAGATGAATATTCTTGTCTATCCCAAAGTGTAAGAATCGCAATTATGGATGTGGAAGCCCACTCAGGCTTCCCTCCAGGCACATCAGCCAAGTATAACATATTAATCCCCACCTCGAATATCAATGCAGGATCCAAGGATGATGCCAAGAAAGGGGCCAAATGAGATACCACATCTGACGCTCCCACAAATCTCTCCGCATTTCCTAAATCCGATGCTGCATCTACACTTCTCTTCTTTGATGACATTGATAGTTTCTTGATCATCTCTATTGAACCTGATGCGACCGATTTCACTGCATAAACTAGCGGATAAACAGTTGCTCTGAAACTCTCTACAGGGAGAACTAACGATCGAGACATTAGGGAACTTCTCTTCCTCCAAACAAAATCCACCATTGATGAAATCCAATTTGACCGAATTGCCACAGAATTTTCAGTATCAACTAACTTATCTCCAGCTAGTCGACTCATCTTCTTTGATTCAAATTCTTGAAACAGTTTCCCAACGGATTCAAACGCGACCTTGGAAACAGTATCAGATTTATCAAGCATGTTCTGAGCAATCCGATTCCACCAATTGGAAACGCGATCAAGCAAGTTAATATTGTTCTCACACAATGTCACGAGATCGTCACGAGCGAGGATGCATCCTAGAGTTTCGGTAATTGAAAACCGGAGATTGTCGCTAGTTGAATCGAAGCAAGAGGAAATTTGTTGATGGCATTCATTAATGAGTCTACCGAGGCGGTAGGAGGGGATGGCAGCGAGTATTGACACGGCGGCGGCGGTGACGTCAGGATCGGGGAATTCAAGATCCTTGTGAACGCCGACGCAAACGGTTTCCCATAGATCGGGAGTTAGGCGAGTCGAGCGAATGAGGTCAAAGGCGAGCTTTTTAGAGACGGCGGAAGCAGGGGAGGCAACGATTTCTTCCACGGCGGATTTGGCTATGACAGAGATATCTCGACCAGCGGCGGATTGTTGTAGGGCCTGGAGTAATGCACCGGATTGCCGGAGAGCGTCGTTGGAGCGGAGGTCCGCCTGGATCTGGGCAAAAAGTATGTCCATTTGGGACGTTATGCAAATTATACTTGGGCGACTTACTTCAAGTGAAATATGGGAGCTCGAGCTGAATCCGCATTATTTTCGACGGAATTACAGAGACTGAACTCTTAATTCCCGGCGACAGGGGAAGGAGAGGTGGAGTTGTTGATGGTCACGGTGGTGGTGAACTGGTTTTAGTTTCATCGCAGTAAGCCCGGAAAAGTAATAAGCGCTTCTAGTTCTGCCTAGGCAAATGAATTTTAAAAAGGGCTTTTATCCACGACCAAGGCCCAATTTTAAGGGAATTGGGCCTTTAGAATGGTACAATTAGGCCCAACATAACGTTCAACTTGGACTAGAGGACAACTCTTCACTGTTTCGTGAGGAAAATTTGCCGGAGGAGCGCTGAGAATACCCGTCCACAGCAATGGCGGATTACCATTATGTATACAAAGATTTGGAAGGATCGTCAACGCAATGGGACGATATTCAGAGGAAACTAGGAAATCTTCCCCCCAAGCCGCCGGCGTTCAAGCCGGACCCTTTCTCGCCGACAGACGATGAGGATTCCAAGCCGAAAAGCAAAGCTTGGATCGACGAGAAAACCGAAGAAGAGCTTGAAGATCTCGAAGATGATCTCGAGGACGATCGTTTCCTTGAAGAGTACAGGTAATGATCTATCCATATATGATCGAATTATGTTGATTAGAACATGAAGTCAGATTTATGAAAGAACTAATCTGAAACTATAAAATTCATTCGCATGCTTTTGAGGATCTCCATCTTTAAAATCTGTCTTTGGGAATGGATTTGAATTGCTGAAATAGTCGTAGTTTGAGCGATTTATAAGTGATAACATAGCTACTATTTCACCTTTTGGAATGTTGTCTTTCATTTAGATTGATCTTCCATTAGGAATTTAACGACCTTATGCATTTGGAACCAAGGACTTTATCCACTTTCAGGAATATATATGAAATTTGAAACCCAATCATCAATTTCCAATTTCATTATGATAGGAAGAAAAGGTTGGTTGAGATGAGAGAAGCAGTTAAGGTTGCAAAGTTTGGTTCAGTGATTCCAATTTCTGGATCCGATTTTGTTCGTGAAGTTTCACAAGCTCCTCAAGACGTTTGGGTTGTTGTGATGCTGTATAAAGACGGGTATGATTTACCAGTTGTCAATGGAAACTGATTCAAGTTCTTCCATTAAGTTACACTCATTTTTGTGGCAGATATCCAGAGTGCAGTATCCTTTTGCAATGCCTAGAAGATTTGGCTAAGAGATACCCTGCAACAAAGTTTGTCAAAATTATATCAACTGAGTGCATTCCCAATTACCCTGATCGCAATCTTCCCACCCTTCTGGTGTACAACAATAGTGCTGTCAAGGCAACTCATGTCGGAATACATAGTTTTGGTCGTAGGAGCACTCCTGAAAGTACGTAATCTCTTTCTGTACTTTTTCATGCTTTTAGTAGTGTTTCATTGCTGTGTTACTATACTTGCTGAGTGATCTTTTATATTGCTCATGAATTATATACCATTTAGACAAGGACACGTGCTGTCTTTTGGGTGCAAAAACTAGTTATTATAAGATGGTAAAAGGGACATGAGCCATTGAATTGACGTCTATAATTCAAAACGAGTGCATACTGTGGAACAATGTAAATATGAAAATGGAAAAAAAAAAAAAAAAAGAGTTGGCATATTGGGTTTATTTCTGTTTTGACTATGAACACTTGCAAGATTATACTTGTTATGTTCGATTTGGGAAAGGAGGATATGGGATGGCTGAGAATCAACTGGAATTTCATGTAACCAACAATTTGCTATGCTGTTCTCCAATTGAATTGGGTAGAAAGAAATGTAAATAGAATATATTTGAACTTTCAGGTGTAGCGTTGGTCCTATGTCAATCTGATCCGGTGCTGAACGATGGGCACAGTGCTGGAGAACAATCAAGAGAAGCTGTTCTTGATGGAGTCCGGAAAAAGTTCCTGGAAAGGGTGGTAAGAGAGAGGGAAGATGATGATGATGGATCATCTAGTGATTGATTCATGTGAACTGGGAGTGTAAGTTTATGATGCGCATCTCAACTCTTCATGTGTTGAGAAGTAGTAGTTGCTTGTAGTCTTTTCTTAAAATTTATATGTAAGTCTGATAGCCAAAAACTTTCTACATGAAAGTAATGGTAAAAGGCATTCTGACTGTGGTTCCAAGTAAAAAAAAATTATGTGGTGCTATGGCTAGAGCTAGAACTACATTATCTGATCTGATGCATCCATCCATTTTTACAGTCGGCTCTATTTGTTTATACTGACTCAATTATGAGTCAAGAACCTGCCTCAGTTTGGGTGTCTCACGCAGCACAATGTCATGGTATGCAGCCTCCTGCTGCACTTCTATGCAGTCCCGCGTTTTCAGAACCTGGAAATTTGTATTGCAGCTTTAAATATGGAGAGGGAGGAGTAAATGGACGACTAAGTAAGGAGAGTAAATAAATACCAGTGTCTCGTAGAAGAATCTTGCACTTTCTTTCTTTGTTTTTCCTACTAACAACTGTGATAGGCTCAGTACTTCTTCCTCTCCCCGTCTACTTTTATCCAGAAACTTCCCACTCAGATAACTTCCAGCCATTCTGCCCACATATAAAGTACAGCAATAGTACTGATAAATGAATAAAAAAAATATATCATCAATCCATTTCTCGCCAGCGAATTAAATTATACCTGGTTCTTGTCGAGAATGTATCTGGAATGAGAATATTGAAAAGGATTGTTGTAAGAACATGAACTTCCTTTTCCAGAAAAAAAAATAATAATAATGAATTGAATAAATAAAATTGTCCATTACCTTCTTTCTTCGAGCTATCTGCTTCAAAGGAGCTCGGTTCCTGATAAGAAACATTTTGCCATGAGTATCCACTTTAAAACAGACCAATTATAATACTGATTGCTTCACTCTGTACGTATGATTAACCAACAAATGCCAAAATATATGACAAATCAGGCAACAGCAATTTAACACCAACCATGCAAAATAAGTAGAGGTAGTATGTAATATGCGATGACAGAATTTTAATACCTCCTCAAACAAAACGTCGAACCCTAATGGGTCACTCGAAGAAGGGCCCTTCCTAACGCTTTCATATGAGATGGCAGGTTCCAAGATGTCTGAGTCAGCAGCTGCTCCAAACTCATGACATCTTAATTGGTCCAAATGTGCAGCAGATGGTGTTGCAGGAGCAATAGGAGCTTGTTGAGGAGACTCTTCTACAACAAGCGATTGAACATCTACAGTTCGTCTTGGTGAGTTTTCCCTAACAGGAGATCTGACAGCTGGAATTTGTTCTTGCCCCTCATATGCAACAGGAGAATTTGCGCGTTCTTCTTCGCTAGACAATTCCACCATTTTTGTTGCTGCTACACTACTCTTGTTATATTCAAGTTCTACAGAGATACCTGTGAAGGAAATGGTATTTAAGGTGATGAAAAATTACTCTCTTTTATATCTCAGACAACAGTTTATACTTGCCAGGGATTGATGGCTCAGAGAAACTCTGAGGGAAACGGGCCCTTTTATTAGCTCTCCAGGCACCCAACAGAGTATATGGGACTTCCCTCCTTTTACGCTTTAGATCAGTTGCATCACCAATCCAATTTTTGAATACCCTACAAAACAAAAGAATAGTTCACTTTCTGAGCCTTCAGAATGCCATCAAAATCAAGAATCAATCTAATGGGCTAGCACTTCAAAGACAACAAGGCATCTTATAAATGCAAGTCATACAGCAGGAATACCAAAAACTAAAAGTGGAGTGTTGCCTAGAACCAAAATCAAAGCAAAAAGGTAGATCATATACATATTAGGTACCACCGTTGAGGTCAAGTCTAGCAGTGCCTTTCGCTTCTTCAGGGTTCTCACATGCTCCTTTCTGCCTGGAGTCTGAACAAACGCGACCTCTGAGGTTCCAGTGCCTCCTGCTTAGTGGGTAGGGGGGGGGGGGAGATCTTAGAGATTCAGGAAAAAAATATAAATATATATTTTTAGAAAGAGATCCTCTGCAGGATAAAATATTGGGTCATCATTCCTCTAAACTTGATAAATACCAAAGCGGTTGGTTGAAGTCCAACCAGAACTTCTAAAACTTTCCTTCTCGAGGAACAGAGTCGAAGCATATATGGTAACAAAACCAGGATACCTATCTCTTATCAAATCATGTTAACATATCCATCAATCATACATGTAAAGATTAATGGTGAACAGAAGCTACATGCACACACATACCCAGGATAAAATTTACTGTTTTAAATGGGGAAGACAAAGAACCACCTGGATGCTTTGAGTTTGGAGTTCCAACAGGCACTTGCAATTCATCTGGCCTCTTCATGCTCTTCAGGGTAATCACCTCTGGCACTTTATCCCTTGCATCCACAGTCTTTGCTTCATCAATTGATGCAGTGAAGTCCTGGTGTTCACACTCTTGAAAGTTAAATTCAGTCCTTAGGTGTTCCACATGCTCTTCTTCGACTCCATACTCTTTATCAGGTGGCTTTTCATGGACTTTTCTCTTTTCAGCCTCATTCAGTATCTTGATATTGGGTAACTGTTCCAAAGAGATACCATTTCCATGAACCCCCAAGATTGCTACAGAATCGTCCCCTTTAGAGGGTTGATGATTGATGAAGTCTAACTCCATGTCTTGAATAGGCTCCTGATGATTAGATGCCCTACCATTCAGTTGCTCCATTTCAGCTTCATCTAACACCATTGGCTCCAGGCGATCTTCTAAAGCAAACCAAGTTCCAAAACCTCTCTCTAAACTTGGTAACAAGTGACTTTCATAGTTGGGTGGGCCCACATCAGAATCAGACTCCATATCACTAGTTGGCCCTTGAAAACTCATGTCAGTTAGCCTTTTAGGCATTTGTTCATCTTCAGCTTCATCCAATAGGTTAGGATCTCTATGATCTCCTAACCAAAACCGTGTTCCACGAAGTACCTCCACGCCAGCTAAAGAAATTTTCTTAGGATCTCCAAACACGCTGCATCATGTCAATTCAAAGATGTGAGATATATTGACAAGGTGTACGCCTAGATTAATAAATAACAGATGCTGCACACATACTCTCTAGGTGGCGTGTTAGCCATTGAGTGAGCTCCCGAAATTTGAGTACTTCCCTATGTGCGTCACAGGGATAACGAATCAAAATTTTGTTAGAACAATTTCAGCATAACATTTTAATCATAAGCAGTTACCCCAATACAATTGACAGACTTCAGGAAATCAGAATTTCAAGCATAACTCAACCACTTGAAAATTTTATATTCTGTTACTTTAAATAATTAAACTACTACATATCCCTTGTTAAGAAATTTCAACCCGCCATTGAGCCTGTAGATTTTATATTAAAATGCATTTAGTAGTCCAAAAAATGGGCTTGAGAGCAGTTAAACTTTACAAAGGGGTCGATCAGCCCACCAGTTGCAACGTGTCAATTCGTCATTTGTGATGATTAGGTAGGATAAAATATGATATGTTCACTGTCCTTTTTTTAATGATATAAAATAATAAAGAACAATAATAAATGCCTGCAATAACCACTTTACTGTTGCTTGGAAAACAAATTTAGTGCATAAAATTGTCTGATCAGGTGGCGTGTAAATGCATCAGAGATGTGAACAAGAGTGAAACTGAGAGCTTGTTTCGAAGCTGTCAAACTTCTATATTTGAAAATTACTAATCCTAGTTAGCTAAAGAGTCAAAATTATCAAATTACTTTATTGATGTGTTACCTCCAAGTCATTTTTTTTGGGGGGGAAAAAGAGGCTGTTAATAATTTATGCGAGTTTTAACCTTGGTGGGAAGTAAAAAAGAAAAGGAAAAAAGGGCAAAGCGTTACACGTGTACCTTGAGAAGCAAGCCAGATGTACTAGACTCTTTTTTGCGCCAATCTGACATAATGCAAATACCCAATTAATATCACATGCATGTCATAAAATAACGTAAGCAACAGAAAAAATATCATACCAGCATGCTTGTCTTTTCCATGTGTTCTCACATTTCCACTGTGTAAGCGCACGTTCCAGTATAACAAGAAATAATAATAATTAAAATACAGTTGCAAAAAGCCCACGTAAACCAACAGCTTATAAAAAATGATGGTATAAATACTCCATAACACACAAGTTAATCGAATGTATGAAGCTTACCCCACTACATCTTGATCTTCCAGGAGTTCCAGATCAAATGCGTCAAGTTCAAATCTCTTGGGCAAAGAGATAGAATGGTAATGTGTCAGTGCGACTCCAATCCCTGCTTGTTTGCTTTTTCTGGTCTGAACGCTTGATAGTCTATTCAGCATTTCATGACAATCATTAAATAGATACTCAGCTTTCTTAGAGTAAATCCTCACGATGCCCAGAAGAAGGAAGGCAAGGATTCTATGCGTGACTTCTCTAACTCCATCTTCCAGAATCTTATCTGAAGAGAAGCCATTGTTGGCAAATGAGATTAAATGCAATATATCTGGAATAGTCAAGCACATCGAAGAAAACAACTTTGATTCTGACTATTAACACATGTATCTAACCCTAGTAGGCAACTTTGAAATAAACTGGAGATAATATGTGAAACAACAGCAGTGTACCCATGCTAAGCATTCTGTGCTCATTAAACAGTTAAGCGCACGACATCTTCCAACATCACTCTCCGGATATGTTTTTGCATGATAAAAACAATTCTTGGTACAATATAAGCTTTTACTTTAGTAATAGGGGGAGAGATCCCTTTAACATTTCTAGAAACCAAATAGTCTACTCATGAATGCAGGGACACATATATATAGAGTGTCATCCACAATGTGCAATGAGGAAAGGCAAGAAGTTCAGAACTCTTTGCGGCTTTTAAATATTTAGGGGTTCGCAATTGAAGGGGACACCAAAATGGTGCATGATCCACTGGCAACATAAGAAATAAAACAGTTATCCAATTTCCTATTAAAAAAGTTATGTGTTGAGTGCTTTTGCCAGAAAATGCACTCAAACAATGTGCATAATCATAACAATGTAGGTGTAATAACAATTACTGTTTAGATTTCTTTAGAAAATCTACTCTGATAATTAGTCAAAGACCAAAAGAGAAGTATGCCTACAGTTGTTGCTTGTGTTTTATTTTAACCCTCGTCCTCTTAGTCTCCATACATACGCACCTAACTCCGATCAAACTTATCAAATTCCCAGAATTATAAAATCTTGCTCTACAAAATTCCCATAATTTAATTGGAAAAAAAAATATAGTGAAAAACGTCCGATCACCAGACCAAAAGGGCAATAAACAAAAAAAACATGTAAAACGCCACAAACTCTTAAAAAATCCGGATAGGGCGTGCTCAAATACAGCAGAAGCAGAAATCTGGCTACTAATTCTGCATGGGAAAAGCTAAGAAATAAAATAACCAAGTAGGAAAAAAACAAGAAGACCACATTTACCGCACACCAAAAAAGATTAAGTCGTACAGTTTATAAGATTAGCAGAAAAGAACAAACAAAATTGTGATAGAGAAGAAACGGACCAACATAAGAAGGAATGTTGGTGTTGAGTATATCGCATTTGCGAAGCCTTTTGTGGCAATGAGCAGCCATCCAAACGATGCCTAAGGCACCCCTCTTGGAGAGAAGTAACTGTGAGTAAAACATCTCTTCTCCACCTTCTTCTTCAACCTTTCTAACTTGTAAACGTGGTGGCGGTGGCGGCGGCGGCGGGCCTGATTTTCAGAGAATGGATAGCAAGATTGAAAGGGGACGGAAGGAAGGCTTGATTTCCTCTTTTGCCTGAGTAGAAACGGTCGAAAGAATAGAAGAATCTTTTTCTTTTTTTTTTTCTTCTTACGAAAAACAATATTTTTCAAAATATAATGTAGGTTGCCAGTTTTCCCAGCGTGAAGCGGTCGGATTATTGTCGACGACGATCACCACTTTCTGTACTGTTTTTTTTTTCCTTTTGGGCTTCACAAAAATAATTGCTCTCTCAAAAAGCCCATTATCTTTCTTTTATTTAAGGAAAGTCCATTAAATATTGTTTCCCTACACCAATTAATTTTTTTTACTAAGTGATTTATGAATTAAATAACACCACGTAGGAACGAACGAATGGAGAAAATGTTATTTAATTTAAGGACAATAATTTAGAAATTGGCGAATTGAGATTAAATCTGCGTGAAGTAATTAAAATTGGGCTAACCCACCCTCTTGGTTGAGAACTTTTGAAAGTGGATAATAATAATCAAAATCATAGTGTGTTTTAAATAATTTTATTATTACTTTGATTCCAAAAAATGAAGTAATCTACATAATTCAACTATTTGAGATATATGACTTTTATGTCGTACCCTTATCATTCATATTATCTTTACATTCCTTACAATTATATCAAATGTCAATTAAAATTAGGTCAATTGATATGAACTTGAGCTTAATTTATTTAGGTAGATTTAGACATATTGATCTCAATTTATAATTTTCAATTTTTTTATTCTTAATTACAATATGTTATAATCCTCATTTTGACATATTTGAATTCAATTTATAATTTTTGAAAGTTTTGATTCTTAATTACAAAAAGTTATAATCCTCATTTATCAACAAAAAAATTATAATATTTATTTTATCATCTCAAAAAATTATTTTTCTTCTTTAAAGAAAAAAAAACTCAATCAACTAGAGGTGTAATTGTCCATTAAAATTATTACACCGGTGGGTTTCACATTTAAATTAATGCCACTATCAGTTCGATTTTTATTTTTTATTTTAAAAAATCATTTCTTAGTTTAGTTCACCAATTCTTTAATATCAGTTCGAATATTCATGCCAGACATTCTCAGATTTTATGTGTATGATGCATTTTTCTTCTATTTCTCCAAGCAAAACTCTTTGCATTACAATGTCTATTGTATTGGACTATACTTTGATAAGTGAAGACTGAATTAAGCTCCCAAAATAAACACGTTTACTATCTTTTCTTGATTTTGTGTGTGATTTTAAACTCTAAATAAAAAGTTAAAGTATTTATTTTTTAAAAAAAATACTTAAAATATATTTTCAACTATTATTTTAAGTGTTTATTATCACTTTTGATCAAGCAATAACTTTTAACTTCTAAATTTCACTTAAACATTTTTACACATTCCCCAATAAAATAATATACAATACCCTTTTTAGAAACACTATTTTTTCAAACACATTTTTCTTAATTATTTTTTAAAATTACTTAAATTTAAAACACTCCTTATTTTTCTTTTTGCTACCAAAATTTCTTTAATAGTACTTTTTCAATTATACTAGAAATTGCAGACATGCACTTAACACATTTACATTGCAACATTGGAGTAGACACAAAATAATGTTCTTGCGTCTTTTTAAAAAAATAATTCGTCCGTCCCAAATTAAATTGCACACTTTCAATTTTGAATTTTTTCAAATCAATTTGTACATTAATTAAAAAAGAAAAATATCGATTTGTATGAACACTTACAAAATTATAGATAAATTTATTTATATGTTATTATTTTATTTAAAAATATATTTTTCTTAAATTATATAAAATCTGAGTGGTGTAAATTGATTTGGGACCGAAAGATTAATATTTGTTTGAAAAAGAAATTCCAAAAAAAAAAATCCTAAGGTCAACTATTGAATTAGGATCTCATTTAAATGTTGTCTTAAACTAATCGAGTTGGTTAATTTGTTTAAACTTATCCAGTTGTCCGCACACTATAAGACTATTAAATATTAATAATTTCTTTTACGATTATTAATTATACTTTTCCTCTTTGAACTCAAACAATTTCCTTTTCTTTTTTTCTGGAAAAATAAAGTTATTCTACTTTTACCTATTTGATTGTCTAAGGCTAAAACTATTTCCTTCTTTCCAAATTTATTTTTTCTGGAAAAAAAATTTATGGCACTGGTGGAGAAGAAGATATAATATTGATTAGTTATATGTAATTTATAGGATATTATTTGATTTATTTTCCTTTTATAGTTTATTTATGTTCCTGTTGATAAATTAGTTCATATTATAAAGGATCAATCACAATATTTTACAAAATACAAATTAATTTAAACTCTTAAATTTCCATAAAATAAAAACTCTAATAAAATATTTTGCTAAACTTTCTTTATAAATCTCATACAAAGTCATCAATAACGAACTAAGTACCATAAAATACTCATTATTTAATAATTTAAAAAATAAATAATTTGTTTTTGAATATGAAATTTATTAGGAGAAAGGGGAATTACTTCATGACTTTATTATTTCGCAAATTTTACTGTGCACCCAAGTGCATACCATGCACTTAGATTTTAATTTCAATTTTAACTTTAATTTTGATTTTTTAAGAACACACTATACGTCGTACTATGTATATTTTTTTTTACAATTATGTTATTAGTTATTTTGTCTTCGGGTATTATTATTTGTTCTTGGGTATTATAAATTGTTTTTATGGTATTTATTTATACTTGTTCTTGAGGTATTATGATTTGTTCTTCGAGTATTGTTAATTGCTCTTGGGGTATTGAGAATTGTTCTTAAAGTATTTACTTAGACTTGTTCTTGGGGTATTATAAGTTGGTCTTGAGGTATTTACTTAAATTTGTTCTTGGGGTATTATGAGTTGGTCTTGAGGTATTGTAAATTGTTTTTGGGCATTGTGAGTTGTTCTTGGATTATTTGTTTAGAGTTGTTCTTGAGACATTTACTTAGACCTATTCTTTGGATATTGTAAGTTGTTGTTAGGGTATTGTAAGTTGTTCTTGGAGTGGTAAATTGTTCTTGGGGTATTTTATTAGACTTATTATTCGGGTATTGTGAGTTGTTCTTGGGGTATTTTAATTTGTTGTTGGGGTATAACAAAAACACTGTCATCATCTTCTTCAATTTCCTAAACATTCACATAAACACTATATTATTTTCCAGAACATAATTACATGCAATATATATACGTGAAGCAAATATATATACATGCAATATATGTATACCTGAAGCAAATATCAAGCATTGGAATATTATTTCAGTGGCGGCGCTGTTGTTGTTGCACAAGGTGGCCGTTTGGAATGTAGTGGTGGCACGTTGTATTCCGCCGGTGGAAGTGTTGAACTGAAAACCAGTCGGCCGGCCGTTGAACTGAAAACCCACCGGCTGCCTCTTGAAATGTTAAATATAAGACCATGATTATCAGCAACCCATACAACCCGGTCCCTCAATTAAATATTATTTCTCTCTCATCCATCCACACAACCTATCATACATCTATTTATCTTACTTTTATCAGTAACTCATCCAACCTAGGTTAACTAATATTATATCATTTCATTATTCTTTTATTTTATTTATTATATATTATCAATAATTATTTTTTATTTTAAAATTAATTAATAAATATATTTTTACAAATAAATTTTAATTAATATGAAAAAAAATTACTGCACAAATTAAAATTAAAATTAAAACTTGATTAATTTGGAATATGTAATTTTTAATGTGAAAAAAAAGAGTAATTTTTAATGTGCTCCAAAATATATCAAGAGTGATCTCTATTTATAGAGAATGAAAAAATACGAATTTTGCTATATTTTTTATTTATTTTTAATTATTAATTTTTTAAATAAAATACATTATATATAAAATATGGAGAACCAATCAAAAGTTGACATGTGTCAACCATTGATTGGTCCCCAAATTTGAGAAGGTGTGATGTGGCACAGCACAGGTCGTCGACCACGTCTTTTTCCATTTTAATTTTTTTTTTACTTTTTTTTTGTCCTTTAGTGCAACCAGTCTCTAATAAATTTGGTCTAACACACACATATATATATATATATATATATACACACAAACAAAATAATAAAAATAAAATCTAACCGAAGCAAGGTAGACGGCGACGACTATCAAACTGCAGCGCCAATAGGTGGTGGAACGCGGGTGATCGAAGTTGGAATTTGTGAGAGAGGAGAGAGAAGGGAGGGAGGGGGTGCTACCTCACGACTAATCAATTTAGGGTGCACACCATGCACTATTGTGCACATGAGACACACTCTTATTATTTATGATTCGCGATGAGCAAAAACAATCTCAACTTAGTTATAACATCGGCTATGTTTACTTTGAAAAATAAAGATGTCTTGTGTGAATAACGCACCTTTATCTACTATTTATTTTATTTGTTTATTTTTTAAATTATACATTCGATCTGGGTTAAATCCTTATTATTTACTCAAAATAAACTCAAACTTTTAAGCGGTTAAACTTTATTTACTTTCCACCGGTCTCTCTTATTTCCTATTTCAATTATCTTTTTTTATTTTTATTATAAGTTAGTCTTAACCATGAAAAGAAATAAAATATTATGATTTTAACATTTTTATTGTCATAGACTCAGTGATGTAAATAAATCTTATCCAGGATTATTTTAACACACCCTACTAAATTAATATCATCTACACTATTCTATCAATCAATCTTCAATAATAAGGAACTTGTCCAACTCAATTCGTTTAAAATGAATTTACAAGCAGGCTACCATCCGAAGCCAGTACTTTGAGATGAAGTACTTAACGCTATATTTCTGTACATCAACATCATCACTTGGGATGTATCTGATTTAAAAAATAAAATTATCTATCCGTTAAAAATATGCATATTTTTTTTACGGACGGATAATTTTATCCTTTAAAACAAACACACCCTAAATGTATTTTCACATACTTAACTCTCCCTACTTCACAAAAACAACTTTATCCCACGCACCCATAACTCCGCCATCTCCATCCCTCCATCGCACTGAAAATGCACTTCCTTGTTCTTTGTCGTCCTCACCCGGAAAATTCCTGCTGCATCACCCTCACCCTTCTTCCGCCTATTCTGCTGAAACCTTAAACTAGATCCCACTTCCACTTCTCGGCATTTCACATTTCGACAGCTCGACTTTCCCCAATGCAGAACTCCTCCACACTCCACCATTTTAAGGACCTTCCTATGTGGGCTCCCCTTACCCTCCTTGGTGTGTTTTTGCACCTCGGAACCACCCAAAACCAGTTTCCGTGCAACTGCATTCAGCAACACATTCTCAGCTTCATTATCAGGCTTCCCATGCTTTCTAGCAATCGATAAAGCAGTTTCACCTTTTCCATTTTCAATATCAAAATTTGCGCCACAAGAGTTTACCAGGAGTTCACACATTTTACCATTGCCTTCTCTTGCAGCCAACATGAGTGGTGTGTACCCTTCCCCATCCGAGGCATTGATATCGTAACCCATGCTCGCCAACAACTTGACTGCATCCAAGTCTCCACGTCGAGCAGCACAATGTAAGGCATGGAATCCTCCAGCAATCCTGTTTCCTTTTTCCAGAGTAAACTCCAGCATCACCTTTTCAAAGAGATCTCTGTTTCTACTGAGTTTAGACAGAGTAATAGCAGTCTCACCGGATTTATTGCATAGCTTGACGTCAGCCCCAGCATAAACAAGCATTCGGAAAGCATCTACATGACCCTCCATTGCAGAAATCATTACTGCAGAGAAGCCTCCTTCGTCCTGCTTATCAAGCTCAACATCTGCATGTCCAATTACAGCTTTCAACCCAACCACATCTCCTGATCGCGCCACAAATAACAAGGGTGAAAAAACGGATATGTTGGTGGATATTGGCACTGTTCCACTGCGAATAACATTGAGAAGTGCTTGTTGAAAACCAAGATGCCAGCGACTGGACACAGCAATGGAAGCTGCCGATTGAGAAGCTAAGTTAATAATGCCAAAGTCAGCACCCGCTTTTGTTAATGTTTTGAAGCACTCTTCTTGCTTATATCTGACAGAGATCATTAAAGCTGTATCACCAGCCTCTGTTGTAGAGTTCAAATCACAGCCAGAATCCAGCAAGGCTTCAAGAATTGTGGACCGTCCAAGACGGGCAGCCATGTGTATAGGGCGAAACTCAGTCTGTTGAGTGGTCATGATTGGTGTCTCTATATCAGCACCACATTTTACAAGTACTTTGACGGCCTCCTTATTGTCACAGAGAATGGCATGGTGGAGAAGAGTTCTTCCGTGATGAGAAGTATTGGGGGAGATGCAACGAAGGAGCATCAGCAGAATTGAACCAGTTGCTTCAAAATATTCCACTGCACACCAAGTGACTGGATAAGGCTCAGCTAGTCCTGCACCCACTCGATATTCCTCGCCTGAAGCCATATCCCATGACCACGCCCCAAGTTTCACTTCGACATCTGTTCTGACACCAGCCTTTTCATTTTTTTTCCCAAAAAGATAATAAAAAATAAGATTAGTTACCAAAATTTGAAATAAAAGAATACAAGAGCTGAAGTTACATCGAATCGTGCAGATAGTCACAATGATTCAGTGTGTTTAAATCAATAATAAAGGTTTTAAGAAGAAGCTAAGCAAGCATTAATTTCTTACCATCAGCAGAAGTTGAACTACAGAGATCTGCTTACTAACAATAGCAGCCACAAGTGCAGTACAGTCGGCATTCGTATGCAGAGAAGGCTTACATGATTGAAGTAATACACGGTCAGTTGCATTAGCATCCACTCCACACTGCCATCATTTAACAATTAAATCAGAATGATTTAAAACATAATAAAAATAAAAGGAGGTTGAGCTACAACAACTCAATTGGTTGGTAGAAATAGTCATTTTAAGAATTAAAACTACACATGGCTCTCCATATAAAGCAGCCAGAGCCATAGGCAACACACCCACCCATCAGCCTGCCAAAAGTTCCCCAATATTTTGGTTACAAGCTGAACTTGACGTTCAATCTTGATATATGTGAACTGTATTAACTAATATATAGGTGTATGATCTCTCCCCTATGGACTATGTTCATTTTTTTTTTGTGACGCTGCAACAGGTACACATTCGTAATTTCACACGTTCAATGATGAAAAGTTGCAGGCTGCTTATATTTTGAAATTTTGAAAGTTACTCAGAAGTATCTTATTTCGAGATAGATGCAAGGAATAGAACACATAAACATCAAATAGCATATGGTAAACAACTAGTTTGGATAAACCCATTACTCTCTTTCTCCTACTCAAATACTCCCTCCGTCCCGGAGAAATTTGCAAGGGGGGAGGGGCACACAAATTAAGAAAAAAGTGGAATAAAGTAAAAAAAATAGTATTTTGAGGGTTAATTTGGTAAAATTTTATGTAAAAAGTAAATAAGTTAGTTGGATTGAGTGTAACGTGGGCCCAAAAAGTGAAAAAGTAGTGGCATTTTGTGTAAATATGTAGATATTGTGAGGGTGAAGTTTATAAAGAGTTTCCATTTTTTGCCTTGCAAGTTCCTGTGAGACGTCTCGAAAAGGAAAACTTGCAAGTTCCTCTGGGACGGAGGGAGTAACATATATATATATATTCCACCAAAGTTTAGTGTACCATAAACGTCGTGGAAGACTAGAAGTTATACCTTCATCAGAGTATCAACCACCTCAACAAAGCCTCTACAGCATGCAGTGACTAGAGCATGAATAGCAGCATGAGGCCTTATAAGGTCATATCCCATGAGCAACTCCACTAATTGTGAGTGTCCATGGCTGCTACCTTCTAACAGTGCTTCCTCACAAGCTGATTGAGATGCCCCAGCCTTGAGTAGGATCTCGAGAATCTCATAGTGACCCTCCCTTGCAGCTGCTGAGGTTGCAAATCCACGAAACAGTTGTAGGTTCACATCAGCTCCTACAGTCTGCAATTTAGAAAATTGTCAAGATTTGTAAGTATAAAACTGTTCAAACAAATATACCTGGGCATGAACCATCTTCTGAACAATAAAAGGTGATGTTGGGCCATTATAATAAATAGTGGGCTTACAGTCGTACTTGGTTTAAAGTCAAACTAGTTAAACGTTAAAAAACTTACTTAATTTGCGAGTTTAGACAAACTGTACAAAAGAAAACATAACTACCGAGCGCAGAAATAAGGAAAATCTTCGTAATTTATAGTTGAAGATTAAATGATAAGGCTACAGGCTTACAGGAAAACGATATACGAAACAATGAGAGGATTATATACAATCAGGCTAAAGGCACACAGTCCACCGCTGGCAAGGATTCAAGTCAGCCAGATTAATGAAATATGTGAATTATTATACAAGAAACAAGAATACGCAATCAAAAAGTTATGATTAGATTCATTGATAAGTTGGAACCTCCAAAATTCCGAGTATCATGATGAACTAAATAATGGTTCAAGTGATAAGTTATTTAAATCTTAGAATAATAATGACATCCGCTCCGGTAGTAATAATACACATCTCAGATAAGCGAGAATCGATTCCTGCCAAAAGCATGTAATAGACTCCTTGCAATGCAAAATCAGGTAACAGCTTAATGCAGCTAAACAATAAGCTCTCAACCCTTGGGACTTCGATACCTCAGTGGTGGTGGGGTTAAAAAAAAAATGACTAAAGCGAATATCGTTTTTTTTTTTAAACAGATGTCCAAACATGCGCATCAATATTTGAATTTTGAATTTCGAATTTAGCCAACGACCATTGGAGACTCCAGTAATCTAAAATAAAGGTAACTCCATTATGGGCAGCAATTCGGCAAAGTCGATAAAAGCAGCAGGAAATAGCCGCAATATTATTATTAACACCTCGATTAGGCAAACTGAGTATAGATATAAAACTCTGACTTGAATATACTGAAGCTCTACGGACAAATCTGAATTTCCAACATGAGCAGAAGAGAGCAACAACAAATCAATGAAGAAGATTCAAAAACGGGCAGCAGCACAGAATTAAAAAGTGAAATCAGCAGTTGAAGTGAAGGAAAAGCAGAATTACCAGTAGGGTCCTCACGAAAGCTGAGTTTCCATTAGTAACAGAAACAAACAATGCGGTAGCATCGGTACGGAATTCCTCGAAATCGACGCGCACTTCGGCCGGCAATTCCTCGCGCAGAACGATACTAGTCTTGCGAATCTTCAAGCAAACAGCACCAACATAGTTGACGTCGACGAACGGATCAGCGAGGCAGTCGAGAGCCGATTTCAGATCATTGCAAAGCGAGGCTTCTAGAAGTCGCTGCGAGACCTCGGCTTCATAGTATACAGGAACCACTTGTTTTCCAGCCCGGAATCCACCGGTTCCGCCTCCACTATGCCTCAACACCATCATTTCCGGCGGAGAAAGTGGTGGCACCACCTACGAGCAGTGAAGAACAACAGAGTGGGTAAAGTGTGTGAGGAGTGTGAAATTCTTTTTAGTTGAGACTTGAAGAGAGAGAGAGAGAGAGAGAGCACGAAACTTGAAATAAGTGAGCGCCAGAAAGAAACGGGGATGGGGTATTTATGGCAAGTAACTTTATATTCATGTCATGAGATGAGTACTCAATTTAAAAATCATCCACACTTAGTATTTTGTTTTGAACAGAACATGTCTATTATACTACCTTCGTCCCGGAACTACTTTCATAGTAGTTTCAGGCACGCGAACTAAGGAAAAATAAATATGTGAGTGTAAAGTTAAATAATAAAATAAAAAAAAATATATTTTATTGACTTTTGTGAGAAAAAAAAGTTTCATTTTTGGTGTGTGAAAGAAGAGTTGGGACGTCCAAATAAGAAAAGTGTGAAAGTAGTTTTGGGACGGAGGGAGTATTAATTATATGATCTCCTTTCAGATTTCCCACATTAATTCATAAGTTCACTTCTCCCTCCGTCCCAGAGCAATTTGCAAGGAAGGAGCACACAAATTAAGAAGAAAGTAAAATAAAAATAAATTAATAGTGTTTTGAGAATTAATTTGGTAAAATTTTATGTAAAAAGTAAAAAAATTAGTTGAATTAAGTGTAATGTGGACCAAAAAACTGAAAAAGTAATGACATTTTGTGTAAATATGTAGATATTGTGAGCGTGAAGTTTATAAAAGGGTTTCCTTTTTTGGGTCTGCAAGTTCCTCTGGACGTCCCGAAAAGGAAAACTTGCAAGTTCCTCTGGGACAGAGGGAGTATAAAACTTCAAGAGAGAGGATTTTATTTTAAATATTACTCCATCTGTTTATCAAATTATTTTTTACTCTTTTTTATTTGTTCATAATTTTTTTATTTTCTTATATAAAAATAAATTCACACTGACAAATAAAAATTTGGATTCTATAATATTTTTATTTTTCTCTTATTTTATCTATCATTTAAATATAATATTAATTTTTATTAAATTTCATGTCACTTTAAAAAATGAAAAATAAATTGGTGAACGGAGAGTACTTAATATTGTCCATCGTATATGTTTTTCATTTTTATCAATTTCATAAATATTAATTTGTTGCTATTTTTAAAATATTATTCAAATAATTTAGTGTGTTTTGATGTATAATTCAATTAAATTGAACTGTGAGTAGTAGGCTTGACGAATGATAAACAATCATTAGCGCGCTGATCAATAATACTTGTAGAGAATGTTAAGTGTAGTGTGTACGCAACCTTTTTTCTTATAAATATATGAATGAATGAACAGAGTAGCTAAAATAACTTTGGTGTAGCTAAACCTTGAGTTATACTACTATATATCAATAAACAAAACATAGTTGAGATCACATTGCATAAATAATATTTTGTATGAAAAAAGTTTCACCATAAATTTATTATAAATTTATTTAAAATATCAAATACTCAATCAATTTAAAATTTGAGATCAATAGTATTATATTTTATTATTATTAATAACTTTTTACCTAAAATCTTGGTACTCTTATTAATTTTTTGATACTCTTAATTGAATAAATAAAAATAATTTTATAATTAATAAATTTATTATAAACAGTTTTCATATAGAGTTTACTCTATATAAAATTATGAGTGCTGTGCTTAAGTATGATAGCATATGCATATAATATATGTATACTTTTTATAAGGGTTAATTTTATATAAATATATCACATTTTACTCAACTTTCAATTTAATCCTAAACTTCATGATTATTGTAAAAAATCTTAACCTTTTAAAAGGTTTCAATTTGATACACATTTTTTTCCGGCCAGCAACTGATGACGTGTCACGCCGGAGTGCGCGAAATGTTGTCATGCTGGCGTACACGTGTGAAATATTTTTTTGGTTAATTTAATTCTATATAAATACACCACTTTTTACTCAACTTTCAATTTAATCATGAGTTTACGATTATTATAAAATATCTCAACCTTTTAAAGTGTTTCAATTCGATACACTTTTTTTTTCGGCCAGCAACTAATGACGTATTTCGTCGGAGCGCGTGAAATGTTGTCACGCTGTCGTAAACATGTGAAATTACTTTTTTATATTTTATTTTTTTCTACATCATATATTATATATATAAAAATAACAAAATTTTATATTAAAAAATAATTTTTGAATGAGAAGTAATATGAAAAAAAATATTTTCCACCATATTCAAGAGTGACTTGAAAAAAATGTGTTAATGTTACCGAATATCACCACTTAATTCTATATAAATACACCACCTTTTATGGTTTTGATATTCGGTACCATTAACACATTTTTTTCAAGTCCCTCTTGAATATGGTGGAAAAAGTTTTTTTCCATAGTATTTCTCATTCAAAAAATATTTTTTAATATAAAATTTTGTTATTTATATATATATAATATATGATGTGAAAAAAAAAATATAAAAAAGTAATTTCACACGTTTACGACGGCGATACACGTCATCAGTTGCTGGCCGGAAAAAAAAATGTATCAAATTGAAACTATTTAAAAGATTGGGATTTTTTATAATAATCGTGAACTCAGGATTAAATTGAAAGTTGAGTAAAAGGTGATGTATTTATATAGAATTAACCAAAAAATATTTCACACGTGTACGCCAGAGTGGTAACATTTCACGCGCTCCGGCGAGACACGTCATCAGTTGCTGGCCGAAAAAAAAAAAGTGTATCGAATTGATAATTTTTAAAAGGTTAAGATTTTTTACAATAATCGTAAAACTCAGAATTAAATTGAATTTTGAGTAAAATGTGGTGTATTTATATAGAATTATATATATATATATATATATATATTAAATCAATATTTTTATAATATAAAAATAAAATTTATATATTTAAATAAAGCAAATGTATAATTAAATTGGGGAGAATTACATTTACCGAATTGCAATTTGCACCGCCATTTCATAATTAAGATAGAAGAAGTCCCAAAAATAAAGAAATAATGTGGGAGTAGGTTTTTGTCAGGTTGTGAAAGGGGGGATGCACTGCACGCACATAATAAGAGCAAAAATTCTCAGAGATATGTTGTCCCCTATTAATTTACTACCAGACATATTCTTTCTTGTATTAGTATATGCTGAAAGCTGCAAAATCAGGCAATGCATATTTTTACTGTTTTCTAGTCAAACTAAGAATACTTACTTCACAAGCCATCCCATATTCACCTTTATGACATGTCTACTGACCTTGGTCAACTTCTTTTGACCAACAATCTTACACATTATCTTCTCCTTATTGTATAATATATACTATTAATTCATTATCTGTAAAATTTTCTCCCCTTTTAAAATTAACAGAAAAATTAATATTATATTAAAATAATAAATAAAATTATTGTAGAGCCTAAATGTTTTGTAAATGCAGATTGTTTACAAATAAAAAGATGGAGAAAATTTTGTACATAAATTTAAAAAAAAAGGTGCATGGACGAAAATTTTGTGAACGAAGGAAGTACTATTTTCTATTTTATTCATAAAAAATGATTATGGATATGAATATCTAATTAGAATATTCATGACATTTGCTCTATTGGTATGGATTTTAATTAATGCATCTATCATATAATTGTTCATATATATATATGCAATTAAAATTTGACATGAATGTGACAAGCAAGTGCAGTAATAAATTAAAAATTAACATAGTTCTACTCCTCCATTAATTAATTAATTAAGAATTCTTGATATAAGTCAAAATCTATATATGTTTGTCTGATCCATGAAATTAATGATATAGCTCTAGAGATGATTAGTGAATTATTAATTAAATAAGATAAGATGGATGATACAATTTGAGACCACATGGCAGGTATAATTAATTAAGGTTGGAGATGCTGTATTTGCGGAGACTGGACTGGAGGCACGTGACGTACGGTAGAGGCGTTATTGCAGCATATATATATGCACTATACCCTTTTATTAATAATAATATGAGATTTTGTTTCATGATATTATAATGTGGTCTAGGAGAGATGTGGCCACGCCTGCAGCAACAAGTGACCAAAGTAAATAAGAATTTATTTCATGCACATTGATAAATCAAATCCATGTATATATATATGCAAAACTTTATTATATATATATATATATATATATATATATAATGGCCTGTTTTATCGTTTTTGAAGCTAGCTAGCTAGCTAGCCTAACCTAATATATTTATTTATTTTGTAGTAAGTCAGTCGAATGATATTTATATATTCAAGCAAAGCATGGCATGGCATGGCAAGCAAATAATTGAGGTTCGTTCATATATCTAATTACTTTAAAAGACAAATTAATTAAGGAATCCTTCCATAGGTTGAATAATTAATTAAGGTGGTCATGTGCACTGTCAATGCTCATTTTAACGAACTAGCTATAATATTATACTACATATTAGCCCTTGATATATATATATATATATATATATATGTAAAAGTGCGCTAGTGAGTAGCACTGTAGCTCCTCCAACATATAATCTTGTGTTTATGTATATGCATGCATGTTTACACTCATGTGAAGTTAAGCTCTTTGAAATACTTATAAACTGCTTAAGCTCTCTCTTAATCTTGTGTTTATATATTATTAGCTAGATCCAATCATATATTAATTATTTTCCTAATTAATTTTCTTTCTACTCCTATATTATATATATACAATATAATTAATTTGATTAGTGTAATGTTCTAATTATATATATTAGTCGTCGATCCATATATATATGGATCATATGATCACGTGGTTCCTCAATCAAAGCTAATATATAGCTAGTGAAATTCTTATTTAATTATTACTTGATGAATTGAATGGGAGCTAGCTAGGGCACCCCATGTTCATGTTCAACAATATATACTAAATATTTAAATGTCCTACAGCTACTATATATTCTAAGCCATTGTATATATATAAATCCAAATCTTGAATTATCAAGTGTACAATAACTATTAACTTTTGGTGTCTTTCTTCAAGTTTATATAAGTTATAGGATAATTTTCTAAATTCAAAAGTTAATAGTATATAATTAAAAATTTTAAAGAATCAAAGTACAAAACTGTATATTTCCCTAATACTGATATATAGGAATTGGATATATTGTGTTATAAACATATACAGGAGTACATCGTTCCATAATGTTCATGTATATTATTCAGTATTCACAGACACAAAATTAAGGATGTATTTTACGTGTTTTAATTTGTCCGAAAGACCAACTCGATCAATTGGACCAATCCAAGCCTTTTGAAACTAATTACGGAATTCGATAAGTCACAATTTAATGGCAAGATTTAGGCATATTATGAGTGACAAATTATTATATGAAAATAACTTTTAGGAACTTGGTAATCTAACTTCATATTACTAACAACTAACATTCACCAATAAAAAAAATTATATAAAAATAGTTTGACTATATAATAAAATAATTTTAAAGCATTAAATATTTGTTTAACAATATAAAAAATCTCATTAGAAATATTAAATATTTGAGTTATTACTATATTGTAATTGTTATAGGTTGTATTGATCCCAATATTTGATACTACTGTTGATGCTATTTTTTGTGTTCGCGCGTGGTCAATTGTATGATACTTTAATATTGTTTTATAATATACTTATTATTAATTATTTTTATATAAAACTTACTCATTATGAGATAATTCTTGTCATAACAATTTTATTATATTATTAATATAATAAAAATGAATGGATAATTATTTGTTGTTATTGACCAATGCAGTTATCTTTATATTCATCAGTTTTTATTGAAGATAAATTAAAAGGAGTAGAGTATTTGTACAAAAATATTACTAGCATGCAAAATTTTCAAAGAAGGGAAGGATGACTTGAAAGTTTGAACATTGGTGGCGGGCCCATTATTAGGCGGGTGAGGGCCCAATCCTTTGCAATTAATGCGCACTCAAATTGCCATTAGTCACTGGCTAATTACTTCTGTTTTCCCCCTAACCTAACTAATCATTTGCGTCCAATTTAATTCACCCTCTTTTTACTCATTTTTCATTTCAAATTTTTTTTTATCAGTAAAGAGAACTTTTTATTAATAATAAAATTGGTACCAGAAGTACCCAACAATATAATATTTTAGAACTACATTGAATATTAAATACTTAAAACCATTCTCGGATTATGTAACCAATCCTGTCAGCTACACCGACTAACACCTTGAGCTTTTATAAAGAGCCAACTCCATATCCTTGCTTTTATTTCTTTCAATATTTTTTCAGCAATAAAGACACCATTGTTGAAAATTATATCGTTTCTCCATTTCCATAATACCCAAACAGCTCCTAACCAAATGCTTGTTGCAAACCTCTTCCCTTTCTTTCCCTTTAAGATAGAGAAATATGCCACCAAATTTTGGATTGGGGAAATATGTGACACAGTATGTATATTAAACCATTTAGTCACCTCCATCCAAATTCCATATCAATTGTTATTCTATTTTTCTAGATAATTAAAATATGTATTATTCACGAAATATATTTTTTTGTTCATCCATGTACTATCATTTATCTACAATGTAAAATATAAAGTAGAACACTAAATTTATAAAAAAAAAAAAAAAAGAAGATTTCATTAGCTTTTAACGCTCTCAATCACACATATACTTTTCACTCTAACTAAATTCAACTTAAATAACCTTATTTAATTAACTTTGCTGTGTCCCCCTTTTCCAAGGTTTGGTTGGTTTGCCTGCCATAATCAGTATACGCAAATTATGTTTTCAACTTAATTGGGATGAAATTGAAGTGTGGGGACATTATTGCAATCATCGCCTTGTAGCTGTTTTATGATTAGAAAATCTGAATCCCGAGTTAGTTTTGAGTGAGAGTGATTCATATCGTGGATCACTTTTCAATAAACTAAAAAAAAAAAAAATTATATCACAAAATGATTCATATAATAAAAATTATTTATAGACATCTTTAAGCATCCAAACTAAACTAGTTAGTAAGTAATACTAGTATATTGGTAATGAGATCAACATCTAGGGTAGGGTCCGTAGGGAGCAACCTTTCCTTTTTCTTTTTGAACCAAAAAGCGAAAGTGTGGATTAAGTAACCCTTTCCCCCAAAAGATTAGTATTTATTAGGAGGACAAATTAAAATGGGATTTTGGACATATGAGATCTGTTTCAAAATTTGAATGGTTGTACACTTGAAAAATTAATTAATAGGCAAAGTCATATGTCCCTGTAGCACGCAACATTTGTAATAAAGTGCACTACATTTAAATTTGTCATCATCATCGCAAATCATCTAATTTTATTCAAACAACGACCGATCGAGTTGGTAGAGAAACGATGACTAGTTTAGCTGGAAAATGATGTTGTCAATTACAAACGATTAATGCATTAACTGCTTGCTACCAATACCTTTTCTTTTCTTTTCTTTTCTTTTAATGGATCCCTTGTCCAATTGTTACAATATTCCAACACTATTAGAAAATTTAAAAAAGTCTTTTTTTTTTTTTAAATATGGCTACAAAATCGACTTACTTACAAAATTTATAATTATATAGGCATCTCTCCATTCCATACCTATAAATAATTTGTCTATAAAAATTGTTTGCAGATAATTTTTTTGTAAGCAAATTGCTTGTAAGTATTAAGTAACTAATTACCTATAAATTTCATTTCGACAATTTTTTTGTAAGCCAGGGATTGAAGAATGAAAATACTTACATAATTAAAATTTTTTATAGACAAATCATAAACAATTCACTACGCATATGTTGGTAGACAATAGTTTTGTAGGCAAATCGTAATTATGTTACCTACTAATTTTATTTTATGGGCAATAATTTTTTGGTTGGAAAATTAATAGTCATATATAAAAAAATTTATAGACAATTTTTATTTTTCTTATAGTGTAGCATTCCTAGTAAATGAAATTAGTAGTCCTCTCAAAAATATAAAAATAAATTGTAGGCAAAAAACTATGCACCCATCTTATACATGTTATTCTGGAATTATAGGGCAATGGTACATGATTTTGAACAATAATGTTTTTTTTCTTCTTTTTTTTCTATTAAATATCAAAACCTTGACTTTTTTAATTAACAACGTTATTGTTGTGTTTGTGTTGCACAACATTTTAACCAAATCTCATATTGTAATAGGGATTATTTTAGTTTAGTTTTATCAAAATCTTGATTTTTTGAGAGAAATTGGCGCAAAATAAATTTTAAACGTTAAAAGTGCAAGGATGATAAAGAGTCAGGCTTCAATGCTTGGATAGTGGGCTTTCGTATAGAAGAAAATCAGGTCCAGGTTATATGAATCCTCGCGAGTTTAAAGCACATACATGAACATAAATTTTATTGTAATAGTTAATAAAAAATAAACATGTCTCTCATACCTTTATAAATAAATATTTTTATCACAAAGAACACGATTTTCAAGTTTTACGGGATGAGATCAATGATCTCTCTTCTTCTCACACACATTCTGATCGTTTGGTTGACCACATCACAAATATGATCGCCAGTCATCATCACTCCTTCACTAAATCTTTTTGCGTAATATTCTTTCGCTAAATTTGTTGCGCGTAATATGAGAAGTTTTACTTACAAACAATTTTCGACTCTGGTTTGATGAAAAACAAATAAGTTTTCGGCAATTATGGTCAAATTTTAACTAAAATTTCGAGAATTCTACGTAATTGAACTATGAATATATTTTTCATTCAGTATTTTCTAAAGTATAGACAGAGTTCAGAAAATCATGAAATAAAAATAAAAAAACTACTTGAGATTTCTGAAGTTACACAATAATTTGAAAAGAAAAAAATGTGAAATTTGGTCTAAATTTTGGCAAAAAATTCCAAAAATCACCCGAAAAAAAAAGCGTGAACAAATCCAAATTCTAACAATTGACTATAGCAATCAAACAAATCCAAATCGTAAACCACATTAAATTTTTCGTAAGGATGACAATGAAGCGGGTTTGGGAAAAATTTGGCATATCCCAGTACCCACACATCGCCTAAACTTTCAAAAATATGGGCCCGCCTTGTGATCCACCGGGTCCAACCTCCTCCCCCATTTGATTTTACATTATTTTAAATTAATTTTAAAATAAAAAATTATAACATTAAATAAATGAAATTTTATATTTTGTTATAAAATAATATTTAAATTTTGTCTAATACTTAAAAGTAACACGTATAATCTATAAATTAACAAATCTGAATAAATTAATTTAAATATAGATTTATATATGTGCATAAAAAACCACAAATTCCTGGCTCTTTGGTCATCCCTAATTTTAGTTGGTTTCATACTATAAGATAGTTCGGAGTGGGTTGTGATTTTTATTGGAATCGCCTCGCGAACTCGTCTCAACCAATATTAATATAATTATATATATATGCATATATATAACATTATATTTAAATAAATGTATTTCATTTTGTTAATATATAGATTATATATGTCATTTTTAAGTATTAGATGAATATTAAATATTATTTTATAACTAAATATATATTTACACTAAATTTATTTAATATTATCATCCCTAGATAAAATTCAATTTTCCCACCAATTATATATTTTTTATATTCTATTTGACTTTTTGTGCAATTAGAAAAATAAATAGGATCAAATTTGAAAATATATATTAAATGGTTAAACACATTTAAGTAGTAGTAAATTCTACGAGACTAACGCTATAAATATTTCATTTAATGGAACCATCAATACTTAGGATAAATTCTACAAATTTTGTAACATTTGGAACTAAAAGTGAAATGGAAAAATCATAAGAAACCAATATTGAAATATTTGGAACAATTCTTAAACAATACAATTTCTATTGGACCAAAAATGTAATAATCTCAAATATAAAACGTGAAAATTTTATGAGGGACCCAATAGTGCATGTTCTGTTTGGTGTTTAGAGGAAGAGTAATTTATGAGAATCTGATGTGGACAACTCAAGTAGGATGTGTAGTCTAAACTCTAAAGACATGTGAGTGAATATAACCTGGGCCAGAAAATTTAGTCGTGTATTAAGGCCAACAATTTGGGCTTTTTCTTTGGGCCCATCAATATTGGCCCATATTAAACCACTTTGCAGTTTCCATCTTTTTTCACCAAGCAAAGCAAAGCAATCACTCACCTCGCTCGCTCGCTCTCTCCCTCCCTCTCCGAAACCTCGACTAAATCGCTGATGCGACTTTACGCCGAACTAGACTGTGTAAATGTAACTCGATGCGTCCCAATATCTTCACCAACGCACAAAACCCGCGCTAGCCTATTGGCCATGGCTACAGAAGATAAGCAAGGTTGGTCTCTCCCTCCCTCCCTCTGCTCTGTGTAATGATGCCAGCCTACAAGGCGACATAGCATTTCGAATTCTGTTGAAGAGATTATTGATTCTGTAATTTCAGGTTCTTCTGTTAAAAATGTTGCTGTTATTGGAGCTGGTGTTAGGTGAGTCAACTGTCAATCATAATTCAGTGATCAGATTCCTGGATTTCACCGTTTTGAATGTCAAAATATGAAGACACTATGTGCTTGTACATGCGTGGTTAATCTAGCGTGGATTGAAAAAAGTGTGGAGCACTTCTGATGAGTTGCACATTTTTGGTTATGTCAACTTGTGGTTTGGTATCAATGCTATGCTAGGCTTGTGAATCAGATTTTAGAGGTGGAAATATTGAAGTAAATGCCACTAGTAAAAATGTGTAAATATACTTATCAGATTCTCAGACTACTTAGTTCTAGCGGTCTGCTACTATTATTTTGTTTTATAAGCTTTGTGGTAGGTTTTTTATTTTTGTTATGTTATACTTTGTTCTTCACTCACTTACTGTAACGCTACTTATAAAATTGGCTTTTTGGCTTCTCCTTATCATTTTCTCCCCTTTTTCTTCTTGAAGTGGATTATCTGCGGCCTATAAGTTGAAGTTACACGGTTTAAACGTCACAGTCTTTGAAGCGGATGGGAGAGCTGGAGGAAAGCTAAGAAGCATTTCGCAGGATGGTCTAATATGGGATGAGGGTGCAAATACAATGGTACTCCACATTGGAGAACTAAGTCTTGCATAGTCCATTTTATGGGATACATAATCATGCTCATGTCAAAACTGTGTCATCTTATGCTTCAATTTTTCTATGCAGACTGAAAGTGAGCCAGCTGTTGGTTTTCTGCTTGATAATCTTGGAATTAGGGACAAGCAACAATTTGTAAGAATTTGCATCTTTTATTTTTATTTACCTTTCTCCTTTTCTTTTGAATTTTGATCATGTATGATTTAAAAGATGCAGATTCTCCATTTTATGTAATTATTCAATACCATAATAAATTGTTTGTGTCTCAAGTCGATGTGCAATTGGTAATATGTCTGTAATGCAGCCACTTTCTCAGCAAAAGCGTTATATTGCAAAAAACGGGGTGCCTATTCTGGTAAGATATTATTTATACTCTGCTGTTGTGTTCTCCTCCTGGTAATGGAACAAATACACCATCATTTACAGTGTATACAAACTGATTACATATTTTCCCATATCAGCTACCCGCAAATCCTGTCGCATTTATCAAAAGCAATTTTCTTTCGGCAAGGTCGAAGGTTTGCTCTTATCATTTGACACCTTAATATCTTTCCATTTAAAGTCTATATGAAAGCATGATATGGCCGGTGACTGCCTATTTCCTAATTACAAACCTTATGTTTATCAAGAAGTTATGGGAGGAGATAATACTTAGCTGAATTAAGAGTGGAACATTACTCTATTATGTTATCAGATAAGAAAGGGACCCTTTCATGTTTAACTTCTTCTACACCCCTTGCAATGTTACTGTGGCAAGAACCAGAGGAAAATGTTATAACTCTGCATTTGAAGTTTTGGGAAATATTTTTTTGCAGAGAATGCATAATAGAAAAACCTTAAAATACTTATGTAGAACGATCTCGGCTCCTTCCTGTGATGACACAGTTGACGGGATTTCTGTGATTCTGATCATTTATTACCAAAAATGAAAAAGTTTTTGTGATCTTTTGGATATTAAGTACCTATAGTTTAAAACATCATTTAGTTTTTTTTCTGCAAATGCGTGATAATTTTGTCTGCCGATTGTTAAAGTGTTTGTGCAACTTTGGATGCTAAAAACACTCTTTTTACTTTTTAATTTGACATCTACAGTTGGCCTTTGTGGGAGCCAAGTCCTTCAAACATTTGAATACAGCTTTTCACACAATGTAGTTTTCTCTTTTCAGCTTCAGATACTACTGGAGCCACTTTTGTGGAAGAATAATTATAAATCAAAGAGGCCTGACACAAATGAAAGGTATCAAAAAGTCCTGATATTGTGCCTTTGGTTCTATCAATTTCACTACATGCCTAGACTTGTTCCAGTCTCACTTTTGTAACCCCTGGCAGTGACTTCATTTATATGGGATACTGGAAAAACTTCACCTTGTCAAAATTTTAACTTCCTATTGCACCAGTCTCTCATTTTCTAACCCTTGGTTGCAATTCCCGAGTGGGAACTAATGTGTTCTTTGTTTGCCCCTTTATACTTATATTTTAAGATAATATTCTTTGGATCGTCACAGAATTTCTTTTCACCTTTAAGCGGTGCTTTAACTCATGTCTTTGGTATTATATTTAGCAATTTTAGAGTGTACATAATACTATAATCTGAGAAGGCCACAAAATAAGATCAATATTTGCTTGTCTATGCAGTGTTGGTGCTTTCTTCCAGCGTCATTTTGGGAAGGAGGTGATCCTTATATCATGACATGCTTATCTTCCATTATATTTACTCCAAATTCTGAAAAATATTTACCATCTGTAACGCGGTAAAAGCGGAGATGTGTTCTGAGTTTTTGTTCTAAAAAAATGGATTGAGAAAGGACAGATGTATATAACTTTTCAACGAGATGATACTTTCTCAACTCTTTTAAAATGGAATACATTCTAAACATGTCTAGAAGTACTACTAATTGAGTTTAGGAATAAAAAATCAAACTCTATGAATTGTTTAATAATCATTCTGCAATGCATTTGAACTATTTCAAATCAAACTATATGAATTTGGAATTGCCCAATTAACCCTAGGCTTACTTATAAGCATCGTTTACTGGAAATTGAAATGGATATATGAAATACATCATCGTATCCAGTGCTATGAGGCCTTGTTCTCCAGTCCACTAATCTCCAAAGTCCAAACATCTTATTGTTATTGTTTTCTTATTCTCATGTTATGTATATATTACTTCCAGGAGGTGGCTAATTCAATGTGGCTTAATTGGTAACATGATTCTTTTTCAGGTTGTTGACTATCTAATTGATCCTTTTGTTGCTGGAACTAGTGGTGGAGATCCTGAATCTCTTTCTGTGAGTATTTGCACTTCATATTTTGTTGGTTGACATTCTTACTAAACTAACACTAAAAACAGGATAACAAACATGTTTCTCTAATTGATCGAGAAAGAGCACTGAGATAAATAAGAATATCTTATAAGCTTGTTGTTTATATATCCTTTTTTTTTTCCGGACCAGATGCGCCATGTATTTCCAGAGGTTTGGAATCTTGAGGAAAGGTTAGCTGCACACGTGCCTCATATAAACTTTGGTGCTTTGCGAATAGCTAGGACTTAAATGTTTCAAGTTCATAGATCAAGATTGTAGGATTAAATATACTTATATTAACCTGAAATTCTTCTATTATATAGATGACCAGAGGTAATATTTTTTTATATATACGAAATTTGAAGTGCAAGAAATGGATGCCATTTCAGCTGCCTTTTTTGGTATTACATTTGCATTTGGTATCATTGTTGGTTATGTATCTGCCAGCCTTTTTATATTTGCTCGTTCAATCAGTTTCTTTTTTGGGTGGCATTAAATGTGTTTAGCCTTAAATAATAGAAACAACCCCAACTTCATAAAATTATCCTGACGCACATGTATATTATGCTCATATTTTGGCATGCTCACAACTTTATCTGCAATCTCAGGTTTGGTTCAATCATATCTGGTGCAATTCAGTCAAAAATATCTGCCAAAAAAAGAGCCCCTGGTGGATCTGGGGTCTCTTCAGCAAAGACAAAACACAAGAGCGGTTCTTTTTCATTTCTGGGTGGTATGCAGGTATGCCTATTATTTGTTGATCTTTTACTCCAGGTAAATGTAAGTAAAGCCAACACTATATATATAAGTGTATGAAGCATTTCCTCTATGTACCGCCATGAGAATGAGCTTCTCCGATGTCACCATAGTTTTGAAAGGTGAGAGGTGCCAAAAGGCGCCAAGGGTCTACTAGCGCCCGAAGCCTGCCTCACAATATTTTAGCAGAAAATATCAGTTTATGATCCATACAACTACCACGTAATATCACATAATACTAACAATAACTCAATAAATAAACATTATAATATAAGGTAAACATAAACTTAACACCAAAGAAGTGAAGATAGACTTCACGAGTTCATTCTTCACACAAAAAAACCTTGAAATGTTTTAAAAAATAGGCATTAATAATTTAAAGTTTCATCAATAAACCCACTAAGTTAACTATTTCTCAATCCTCATCAACATCAAAACCCTCCTCCTCCCCCTCCTCATCAAACATCTCATCATCATCATCTTCATCAAATTCCTCCTCATCCTCATCCTCATCTTCATCTCTAAGTCTAAAATTGAGACTTTTGTTTTCCCTTGCCTTTGTCCACTTGTTTGCTCTTACCTTTAGAAGGTAACCTTGCATTTGGACTACTCACGTTTTTCCAGGGGTGAACGTTCTTTCAGCAAATAAAGAGAAACCCTAATTTTTTTTTGGGGGGTGGGGGGGTTTATTATTTATTATCTATTTTAAGTGTGTATATTGTTTTCTGAAAGTGTTACAGGGTTAAAAGTGTTAGTGATATTTTAGAAAATGACCTAAAAGTGTTAAATTGTTTTTAAAATTTTGACCAGAGAAAATAAGTCAAGGGGCACGCCTATTGTCTCCTAATAGAAGGCGCCTAAGGCACCAAAAGGCACTCACCCGACCATCAGCGCCCAAAATTACATAGAAGATGCGTCAAGCCCATAGTCATTTGCCTTTAGCGCCCGAGGCACGCCTTTCAAAACTATGGATGTCAGTTGGGTGAATTTCAGCATATAAAAGATGTACATTTTTTTTATGTTTCATGTTAATTTTTAGTGTGTGAAAGGGTTGGGGAGGCATTACTGTGATTGGGTCACTTGAGGTGTGTTTTAAATAGTCTCTACATGCTTGACCTCAAATATAGGGCAGAAATGTGGATCTGATTTCCTTGTATTTTCATCGTAATTGGAAAATCACATTGTTTTAGTACCTGATCCATAGTCCCATGATTACATCGTTGCAATGTCATTGCAGACACTCACAAACGCACTGTGCAATGAACTTGGCAAAGAAGAACTCAAACTTCGATCGAAGGTGCTGGAATTATCTTGCAGTACAAGTGAGAACTCTCCACAAGATAATTGGTCAGTTTCTTATGAATTGGATGACAAAAAGCTTTCCTGTGAGAAGTCTTTTGATGCATTAGTAGTCACAGTAAGTATTATCTATTCAGAACTCCTTTATTGTTTTGGTGCCTTGCCAGAATAAGTAAAATAGATTTATGAAGCAGTTCGCACACATTTATGTTCTTTCATGTTTATAGGCAGTGTTGGTCTACTTATATAATTCTATTTAATACGATGCACCAACTAAGCCACGTAATTCCTTGTAGGGACAAATTCTTGTAATTTTGTTTAAATTGTGCAAAGGATGGGATTTTTATTGATTACTGATGCCTTTCCGTAGGCCCCTCTTTCTGAGGTTAAGCAGATGAAGATGACTAAACGAGGAAGCCCATTTCTCTTAGACTTTGTTCCCGAGGTATGCAGTTCTTTCTGCTCTCTATGAACATATTGACAGTTCTTTCTTATCTGTGTATTTTTTTCCTAGCCTAAAGTTATTTAGCCAGTATTGTAGTGGACTTGTCAAATTTAATTGCTATTTTGAAGAAAGATATGAACGACGGCATTAAAACTTGGTGAAGAGAAATGACTCCAAAGCAAATTTGATTATTATCCTTCTTGGTTTTAACCACATAGTTTATGTCATTTCAGAGTTTAAATTTGACCATTAACATGAGTTCATCTTCAGAAATGTCAGTTTTGGGACCATGATCTGATGCCTTCCATATATTGCCTTCAGCTCAATTATACTACTATTCGTGATTTTTTTTGGGAGATGGTGTTTATTCTGTCTGCACTATTTGCAGATTAGTTATTTGCCAATGTCGGTTATATTTACCACATTCAAAAGGGAGAACGTCAAGCGACCACTTGAAGGTTTTGGAGTTCTCATACCTTCGAAAGAGCAAAAAAATGGTTTAAGAACATTGGGTAATGCTTAGATTTTTTGAGAACTGTCTGATGTTGTTATCCATGTATTTCTACTTAAAATTTCCTTGCTTACAGGTACCCTCTTCTCATCAATGATGTTTCCTGATCGCGCACCGTCTGACGTTTATCTCTACACTACGTTTGTCGGCGGAAGTAGAAATCGAGAACTAGCTAGAGCTTCAAGGTATAAATAGCTTGGAATTATTTTATCTTCTTTTTCTTCGCATTTATATATTATCGTAACTTTATTTCCGTGTAAGCAAATGTTGAGCATCCTGATCGCCAATAACTACTGTTGCTCTCTTCAATAGGGATGAACTGAAGCAGATAGTGACTTCTGATCTCAGACAGCTGTTAGGTGCAGAAGGGGAACCTGCCTCTCTGAAGTAATTATGCTTAATTCAATCATCCAGTGGGCTCTTCAACTAAATAGTTCCCATAGGTGAATAAACCTACCATGAATATGTTTTCTTACAGGTTATTTGCTTGATTGCAGTCACTATTATTGGAGTAAAGCATTTCCTTTGTATGGGCATAACTATGATTTGGTCATTCAAGCTATTGACAGGATGGAAAATGACCTTCCAGGATTTTTTTATGCTGGTAACCATCAGTTTTATGTTTTCTCTGATTTACTTTTTAGCTTTTATTTCTTTTATTTTGTGTCCTTTTCTCTACCTCTTTGCAAGTAGGCAAAAAGCAATTGACTGTCCAATCAATGCAGGGAATTTTTAATTAGTTTAAAGTCATTTTTGATTGCACTCACCATGGTATTCGACTTATTATGAGGAAAGATAAGATTATATTCTGATGCAGAAATACAAAACAATTATAGTGGAAACACATTGAGGGGATGTGAGATACTGAGTTCTGAAAAACATAAAAAAGTTATGGGAACTGCGGCACATCTATGTTTCATAAATTGATTTTTATTATTTTTCTCTGCATTTTTTGATGCTAGGTAATCACAAGGGAGGATTATCAGTTGGCAAGGCTATTTCGACTGGTTGCCAAGCAGCTGATCTTGTGCTCTCATATCTGGACTCTTGTTCTGAAAGTAAAGCGCAGTCCTGATGCCTCCAGGAAAGCTAGTTGTTTCTTGGTAATCACTTGACTGTCATTTTTGCACTCTTTCTCCTGCACTAGATATTTTTAAAAAAGCTTAATTGCAATTTAAATCACGTGTTTTTTTTCCTGAAATTGCTTTTTAAGCAAAATTACGCTGTAAAACTTAAAATTTAAGTTTCAAAAATTCCAAATAATTTCTCAAAGCATTTTACGTTCCAATTTTATTTAACATCATTTTTATAAGAATTATGAATTAAATGTTTGAAGATTTTGTGGGTTTGATATTCACTTTAAAAAAAATATTTCAAATGGAGTTTTTTATGTTGGGATCATTGGTTTGAACAATTAATCCAATTGAATTTTAGTAATTAGAAAAGTGTATGTTAAAATTGCAAAATTTCACAATTATTATTTTGGATTTGAATATTCAATTTTAAGTTTTGCCACATAATTTAATTTTTGTTGTGGATCGTTTTCATGTAGACGCTGCATAAGCAACATGCAGAGATAAATGTGTTAGTTACCCTTGATCGCAAAAAAAAAAAAAAAAAAAAAAGATTGATATTTTTTTTTTCAATAAGATCCAAAAAATAGTGTAAAATGCAATTTCGGAAAACGTGGTGATTTAAATTGCAGTTAAAATTTTAAGTTTTTGTCTTGTAAATTAAGTTTTTTATTGGCAATTGCTATGTAGTTACCATGTAAATTTTGAATTGAGGCAGATATGCTCGTAAATTTTAATAGTAAAAAAAATGTTAATTTTTTTAATAAAGTTCAAAAGTTTGCTTAAAATGCAATTTTGAGAAAGGTCCTGATTTAAATTGCAATTAAGTGTTTTAAAAATATTTTTAGTTAGAGGAATAATTCGCATCTGAAATTTCAGAGTTTACTTTTATTTTATACTCGAAAGAGGTTTTAAAACCCAGCCCTTGAATTGGTATTTGTTTTCTGAAGTAGTTTTGTTATATATATGTTGAAAAAAAAGGTGATGGTGGTGAGTGGGAAAAATGAGGAGCTCAAAAAGCAGAAGGGGTGACCAAAAGTGCATGAACACGGGAATGTAAGGACTACGGCGTCTGTATAATGTTAAAACATTAATAACGAGCATAGGGAATTTTTAGTATAACATTTGTATGTGAATGTACTAGTTGGAATGTGAGATAAGAGAAGGAAAATGGTCCGTTGCACTCCTCGCCTGCCTTTAATTTGTTATACTTAGATTTCAGTCAGAAAAACTGCTAAATAACTGAAAAACTAACATGCTCTGCTAATTACTTGTTAAACTTCTTTTCTTTCTTCTTTAATAATGATATTTGAACTATAAAGTGTATAGTGCTTTACATTGCACCGCCCAATAAAGTGTATAATGTCTGTTTCTAGTCATGGACAATTGGACTGGACATATATAATCAAGTCATTAAATCCCCTTTGAGCAAAATTCTGCTTCATTTCAAAAGAATCGAGAGGGTAAATTATATGAAGGATTTAAGAGTTGAGGGTAACTAATTGGAACGAAATTGCTGAGTTTTATGTAAAAATATAATTTGAATGATAGTATACCAATTTAGAGTTTGAACTCGATAAGAAATTTGAGTCCGTTTTGGAATTTATTGAGTTGAGTCATTTTTAGCAAAAACAATTAACTTAAAGTTAGCTAATTGAAGTTAATTATTTTTAACTTTTCGAATTGATATGGAGTTATTCGTGAATTTCATTACCCTCCACGTCCCAATAAAAATAAAGAGAAAGAAAAAGTAAGGGAAGGGAAGAAGAAGAAGAAAACCTTTTCAGAATGAGTCAAAATCAATCATCAATAAAAAGAAAAAGGTGGCGCAAGCTTTGATGACAGATAGATTGGCATGTATTTTTGTGCTAATTGACTGAGTCATCATTAAATTACTGATAATTAACTACTTATGAGTCTTTAAACTTAAAATTCTGATGCTAATAATGATAAAGTTAGTTAGCGTCGTGGACTGTTCTCTTAAGTGGGGCCCAACCTAGTAGGGCAGATTCAATCTGTTTTTCTTGTCTGGTCTGGGTGATAAATTGTGAATCAGATCCCTGAATGAATCTTGTTAATTAATTTGTCCATTGAATAAATAAATAATTATTTTAGAGATATTGCAAATTATTATTATCTAACAAATAATGATTTTTTTTTTCTTTTTCTGAAAGAATACGCTTAGGAGTAATTAAGTGAAGTAAGGAGCATTTATTTCCAACTAAAACGAAATTACAACATTCTTTCTTGTATTTGGTTATACTTATACTCCTATTCCTACCTGGGAAATAGATTTAGAAATAATGAAGTGATTATTGAATCTACATAGAATGGGTTTCCGTCACTGGTCATGTGGGTGGTGTTGCTCTCTCTCTCTCTCTCTCTCTCAAAAAGCCAAACACATTCCCCATTTTGCCCAATCTCTTCGATGAATAAATGCCGCAGCATCTTTCAACTGCCTGAATCCTCATTCATTCATTCTTCTTTTAAATTTCTTTTCATCCTAACAAATTTTTTTTTTTACTATTGTCCCCTTGCGCATAACATCCAACACCAACATTCTTCTTCACTTTCTCCATATCTTATCTCTATCCTTCCAACCTCAACCCTTCATAATTTGTTTTACAACTTCACATTCCTTTTGCATCTTAGGGTTTTGTACTAAAATGGGTTGCACTGTTTTTGTTGTGGCCTTTTTTTCATGTCTTTTGCTTGCTCCAACTACTCACCAGTTGAAAAGCTATGAAACCCAGGTTCTTCTTCAGCTCAGGAAGCATTTACAATACCCTGCGCCTCTCAATGTTTGGGAAAACAACAATGCTACTGATCTCTGCACTTGTTCCTCTCCTCCGCAGATGACCATCAAATGTGACAACGACTCTGTTACTGAGCTCAGAATTATGGGACAAAAGCCTTCCAAGGTCGGTACTCTCTTCACTGGATTTCCAATTCCGAATCAAACATTGTCCCAGACTTTCTCTATAGATTCTTTTGTCACAACGCTCACCAGGTTATCCAGCTTAAGGGTCCTTACCTTAGTATCTTTAGGCATTTGGGGCCCACTCCCAGATAAAATTCATCGCTTATATTCACTTGAAGCTATTGATATGAGTCAAAATTTCTTGTTTGGTTCTATTCCATCTCAAATGTCAAGATTGGTCAAGCTCCAGACTCTCACCTTTGATGCCAATTTCTTCAATGACACTCTCCCTGACTGGTTCGATTCCTTAACAAATCTCACCATATTGAGCTTAAAGAACAATAGATTCAAGGGCCCGGTTTCTTCTGCTGTTTCAAGAATTGTAACGCTGTCTGAGCTAGTTTTGTCACACAATTTGCTCTCTGGGAGATTGCCTGATCTGACTAGCCTTTCTAATTTACAGTTGTTGGATTTGAGGGAAAACAATTTTGATTCTGAATTGCCTCCTCTGCCTAAAGGATTGGCTAATATCTTTCTCAGGAACAACTCTTTTTCCGGTACTATACCTGATCAATTTGTTAAACTGAATCAACTTCAGCATCTTGATTTATCGGACAATCATCTGAGTGGAAGACCTCCTGCTCTGCTTTTCTCTTTGCCAAATATTATTTATCTGAATTTATCATCCAATGCTCTTAGTGGATCACTTCCCGAGCATCTTAAGTGTGGGGATAGACTTTCTCTGGTTGATCTTTCTGATAATAAATTGATGGGGCCACTTCCAAATTGCTTGAATACTGAAGCAGATAACAGAATGGTTAAAATAGGCGGGAATTGCTTCTCTGTTGATGCCAGAAATCAGCATCCAGCAGCATATTGTGATGACCAATATAAGAGTAAGAGACAATCTAGAATGAGGGAAATAACCATTCTAGCTGGGGTGATTGGGGGCATTGTCATATTAACGATATGCCTCTTGCTCGCTGGTCTTTGCTTCTTCCGTAAAAGGCAGCAGAGGCAGACTACCTTCATTCAGCATATTGCACCTAAGGTTAAGCAAGATGATCCCCCATCTGGGATTTCCTCTGAGATCCTAGCAAGTGCCAGTAAGTTTTATTCTGCATGTTATCATATTTCCGTGTCTTTTCAGTATGTAGATGTACTTATTTAATGCACAACATATTACCAAAATTAGAGGCACCCTTACAATTTATCATCCTCCATTTGAGTTGCATTATTTTAACAACTTTGGTGGATGAAGGCACGGAGCTCATCCTGAGAGTTCAGGTTTATTAACAATTTAATTGTTTTTGTGCATCAGGGATCATATCTCAAGCAGCAAAAGTTGGGAATCAGAATGCTCCATCCTATAGAGTGTTTTCAGCAGAAGACCTAGAAGAAGCGACGCAAAACTTTGACAAGTCAACTCTTTTGGGCGAGGGTTACCTTGGAAAGGTAGAAAAGCCATCTTGGTGCCATTTTTCATAGTTGATAATTAATTTGTGCATTGGTTGTTAATTGTTAATACTGCTAAAATAAAGCATGGAATAACTATTGTCTCATAAAAGTTACTGTCAGCATATGAAAGTTATCATGCATTTGTTAAAATGTAATTGTAGTTCATGTGGAAGAAAGAAAACGTTTAGTCATCATGTGGGATTAGCGTAACTCAATAACTAAAGGGTTCAGAATAATCTTCCAGGATTCTGTTATAAGAACCACATTACATTCCTGTAACTGGAAATTTCTGGTTACTAGGACACACAGAGAATAATTCTACAAAGGAATGCCTTCCTCATACATTAGATTTTTTTATTTTTGTTTAGTTTCTTAAATAACTTTCTTGAATTCTTCCTTCATGTCTTCAGGTTTACAAGGCAAAGTTAGAAAATGGCACTTTTGTTGTTGTACGATCTTTGGCTCTACATAAAAAATATTCTATCCGAAACCTCAAGGTGCGACTTGATATGCTTTCAAAGCTTCGTCACCCTCACCTGGTTGGTCTTCTGGGTCATTGCATTGATGCTGGGATTCAAGATGACAACTCGACTATACACAGATTGTTCCTTGTGCAAGAATTTATTCCTAATGGGAACTATAGCTCTCATCTAGCAGGTACTAGGTTTATCATAAGTTGTTTCCTTATGAGGTATCAACCAATCTGTCTGGGTGGAGCTTCATTTTAACAGAACATCAGTGCCATTTTAATGGACAATTAAACTCTATGCTTTGATTCTTGATATTATGGTTGCCAGATGAAATAGATATTCTTAATCTTTATAAAAGGCAAAGTAATTAAATTTACTCAGTAGTTAAACAAATTTCATGTCCAGAAAGAACATGCAGCTCAATTTCTATTTTTAACAGTAAAGTACTAATATGTATAACCTGCTGGATTCCATTACTACTCAGAATCTTCTCTTTCCCTTTCACTTTTTGTTAAGTAAAAGAATTTATTTATTGGTGCTCTTACTGAGCTCAAGTTAACTATATGTTATTGTTCAGATACCTCCCCTGAGAAGATTCTGAAGTGGTCCGATAGATTGGCTATTCTAATAGGTGCAGCCAAGGCCGTCCACTTTCTGCATACCGGGGTTATCCCCCCTTGTTTTAACAATCGCCTTAAAACGAACAATATACTGATTGATGAGCATGGCATTGCAAAGCTCAGTGACTACGGAATGTCCATCGTTGCAGATGAAACTGACAAACCTGATGTATGCACCTCTCAGACCATTTTAATAATGCTTGTAGGAGCTTTTTATATCTTGTTCTAACCTGTGAATATGATCTCCTTTGCAGGCAAAGGGAGATGCAGCTAAATCAGGGTAGAAACAAATTTCTTTTGGCACCTTAATTTTGGTCAACTAGCTGCATATTCACCAACATCATATTTGTTGCAGGCATGTGGATAAATTGCAGGATGATGTTTACAATTTCGGGTTCATATTACTGGAAACGCTCGTAGGTCCTGTTGCAACAGAAAAGGGAGAGGCATATCTATTAAATGAAATGGTATGTTAGTGCTTTTCTACAACACATCTAAGCAATTGCAATATTAATCCATATATTCAGCTCCAACATACAACTGTATATGATGATGCTAATCTAAAATAATAATGTCACTCGAATGGAATGGGTAGACATCGTTTAGCAGCCAAGATGGGCGACGGAAGATAGTAGATCCAATAGTGTTGACAACAAGCTCACAGGAATCGTTGTCCATAGTGATAGGCATCACAAACAAATGCATATCGGGGGAATCCTCATTGCGGCCCTCATTTGAAGATGTGCTGTGGAACTTGCAATATGCGGCCCAAGTCCAGGCTACCGCTGATTCAGATCAGAAATCGGATACAGCATCGCGTCAGAGCTTTAGTTGAGTTGAGTTGAGAGAAAGCTAAGCTATTTTGTTTACTTATTGTAAATATGTGTTTTGAGTTGTAGAGAGACAGAAATCATATTAGATTTTGTAGTTAATTCGCATTCATTTGTTGATCAATTGTCCATTTGGATCAATGTTGTACGGTACTGATAGGCTAAACTGAACATATACAAATAGGATTGGTGCAACAGTTTTGTATGTGAAAATACTTTTTCTACCAAATAACCATTTAGCTTAGCTTAGCAGCAACAAAGGTTGGCAGGCAGGCAATCACTTACCAATAACCAGAGAGAGGGTGATTGAATTGTGTTTGTTGCGAGACGGTGATCTCACAACCTTCCATTTTTTTATAAGTTAGGTGGATCACTAATTTATTAATTTTCAAATATAAAAAACCCCATGTTGTACATACAAATTAACAAATTACTCCCCCCGTTCCATTATAAGTTCCCTCCGTTCCATTATAAGTTGCTCATGTTGTCATTTTCTTCCGTCCCACTATATGTTGTTCATTGTTTTTTTACATTTTTTTTGGAAACAATTATTCACTTTTTTATTATTATTTTCAATACTTTTTACAATATTTCCATTACTTTTTCATTTTTCTCCATCACATCACTTATACTTTTTCACTTTTTCCATCACATCACTTATATTTTTTTTACTTTTTCCATCACATTACTTATATTTTTTTTACTTTTATCTTAATTCGTGTGCCCAAAAGCAACGGACAACTTATAGCGGGACGGAGGGAGTATATTTTTCTGAATAAAATAATAATTGTTAAATATATGTATATTTTATTATTTTATTAGTGTACATATAATTTTTTTTATTTTTTTGAGGTAAATAAAAATAAATAAGTGTGTAAATTTTTCTGACGAAGAGTTAATGTGCACATAATTCAAAATTACTGGATGTATAATCCATCCTTGTTATGCCTACATTTTAATGGGATTAATTGTAAAATGTAGCAATTTTTTTTCTTGAAAACTATTATGTTTAGTGTTTAAATTTAGAGAAGCACTACTTTTGGATAACTCACATTTTTATTTTTCAGTACTCTTGGTTAATATTTATGGCAACATTTATTGTTTGTCATAGATATGTGAATTGCTTATTATATATTTTTATTTTAAAATAATTTTCACATTTTTAAAAATGTTTCTTATAAACTAAAAAAAATGTGAAGATTATTCTATGAAAGAGAGTATAAAATTACTTTTTAAAAAATAGTAAGTTATGTGAATTATTTATTATATAAAATTATTTTAAAAATTAAATAGTGAAGTGAAGTATGTGAAAATTAAAGGAGATATGTTATTGTTATTTTTAGGTAAATATAATACTATTAAGTGTGTGTTATTATTCATTTTTCAGACAAAACGTTTAGATGACTCCACTTGCTTAAATTTAGAAAGGCACGTCTTTTCACAAGCACTATACTCTGTTTTATGGGGTTTTTTTTTCTTTTCCCTGGATTATAGTGAAGTGTTAATTAATTAATGAAAATAATATTTTTATATGCAGTGAAGTAGTATAGAAATAGAAGGAGGGAATGGGGACAGTATTATTTTAATCTATTTCATTTTTATTTATTTAATATGGAAAAAGACATTCTGGCTGATTATGCTTTCTCTCACAGCCTCACACTCACCGACGCACGAACACACGTTTTTATGATTTGAGCTGAGCTGAGCTGAGCTGAGCAGACTCAGACAGTAGACCACATTCCCACCTCACAACTAGTTACTAAACGCACCGTTTCTGCAATCATCTTCTTCTTGTAATTTTTTGTACTGTAAGTGTTTTTTTTTTTAAAATGTTGGATATTTCGATTCTAAATACTAATTGGTATAAATTCTAGATGATGCTGGTTGAGTCTCATAAATAAAACTGATTGGATCTGGTTTGTGTTATTGTAAGGTTTTGGTTTGTTTTAATGATTGATTGAGTTGTTGTGGTTGAAGAGAATAGCTAGGAATTTATGTTTGAGAAAAAAAAGAAAGAATTAAGGGTTTGTGGTGTTGTTTAGGTGGGCAATGGTTGTAGGTGAGAGGAGCAAAAGCAGGAAAAGGCAGCAGCAGCAGCAGGTTGAATACAGTATCCATGTAGAGGAGATAAAGCCTTGGCCCCCATCTCAATCCCTGAGAACACTACGTTCTGTCCTCATTCAATGGGAGCATTGTGTTGATAAGTTGTCTAATTCTGGCTTCACCAATCAAGTTGTGCCTTCAATTGGTGATGCAAGAATTCATTTCAACGACGAGTCTTTTAGGGTGTCCATCAAAGGTGATTATCACAAGAACTGCATCGAGTTTAATCTTTACGAACCACGTAGAGACAAGTTAGTGAAAGGCCAGCTGCTGGGAAGTGCACTTGTGGATTTAGCAGCCTATGGTGTTATTAAAGAAACTTTGAGTATTAGCACTCCCATTAACTGCATCAGGACCTACAGAAACACTGTCCAACCACTTCTTTTCCTTAGGATCCAGCCCAACCGCACACTGGACAGGAATCATGTTTCTGCATTGATGACTGAGGAATATGCACAAGAAGCTGAGGTTGATGTTGATGATGATGATGTTTCCTCACAATCTCTCAACTCAAATGGCACTTCATCGCCTTTAAATAAAAAGGTAGTAATACTAATACATGTTTTCTCTTCTTTCTTTCATAGCCTCTAGTGTAAATGAGAAGATGCATATTTTACCTTACCACCATGATATCTGCTCTTGGTATATGCATGATGGGCTTTGATACTTGTTTTGTTCGCTAGTAAGTAGTTGATGATTTGATTGAAAATGTTACAGAATGAGAGAGCTGGTGAGGCCAAAGTGGAGCATCCATCGGTTGTCATATCAGGTGAGGAGCAAACCGCCCAAGGGGATATAACATCAATGGATCTATCTTCTGATATTGCTTGGATCTCAAAAAGAATTTCATCTCAAAATTTGCAGTCATCTGCAATGAGAGAAACAGAGAAAGAACTTGAAGACGGCATTCAGGAAAATGTTGTGACTGGTGAAAAGGGTGTCTCTGACAGAGCCATATTCAACAGTTCTGCTTCCAAAGATACCATAATTCACCAGACAGATGAGCATTTGGGTTCTGGTGCGGAGGATTTGCTTGTGGCTACAAAAACAAGCTCTCTTCTAAATGGATTCACAGATAATGGGACCAATGAAAAACATGTGGAAAAAAGACGAATAATGAAAGAGGAAGAACAAAAGATTGAGAATGAGCTAATTGAATTTGATACCCGGAAGCAAGTCTTATTGGAAAATGGTTTAGTTTCTTCTATCAAAGAGACTGTTGCAGTTCATAGTAGTTTCCCAAATATTGATAGATCAAAGAATGGAAAGTCAGTTCGCTCATCAGTGGAATCAAGCAAGAGTAATGGGTCAACCAAAAATAATCCTTCTCTCGTGGTAGACAGTGAGCGCAAAGATGCTAAAACATATAAGAAGGAAACTAAAAACCTTCTGTCAGATAATAAAATCCAGCATTTGGAAGATAGAATAAAAATATTAGAGGGAGAATTGAGGGAAGCAGCTGCAATCGAGCTCAGCCTTTACTCTGTGGTTGCTGAACATGGAAGTTCCATGAAAAAGGTCCATGCTCCAGCTCGGCGCCTCTCCAGGCTCTATTTTCATGCCAACAAACATAGTCCAAAATCAGGGAGAGGAAGTGCTGCTAAAAGTATTGTCTCTGGATTAGTTTTAGTTGCAAAAGCATGTGGCAACGATGTTCCTAGGTATGCTTTTCATTGTGTTTTAATAATATATATGTATATGTGTATATATATATATATAAATGCAAGCTTTTGCACAGTCAGCACAGCTCTTGTTCTACCGTTGTATTGTATTTTCATCTACTTGGGCAACACTTAACCTATATTTGGTAAGCATCAAAGAAATAAAATATAGAAAAATCAATGTTTTTAATCCTGAAAATCTAGCGGTTATTTTATTTCTCTATGTACTAACCTTCTGCTAAAGGTCGGGTTTTTAGCACTGATAATCGCCCTTAGTGCTGGTAGTCAGGTTCCTTTACCTTTTTAGATTAGTTGCCATTCTCCAAGCATATGAGTCCATTGAGTAGTGACTCAAGTTCATAACTTATTTCGTTATTTTGTCCTGCTTGTTATAGTGTACTTTAGTTTGTCAAATGTTACTCATCTTGTCATTTGTCTGTTATAGATTGACTTTCTGGCTCTCCAATACTATAGTGCTAAGAGTGATAATCAGCAAGTCCTTTGAGAACAGTCAGCCACCTGTTTATGTTGGGCGTGCCAATGGAAAAATCAGCGACAAAATTAGAAAGAAGAGAGCATCACCACTTATGTGGGACTCCTTCCCCAGTCAGATTACCAGACACTCTCTTGAGGATAGTGTTGGTGACTGGGAAAACCCTCTCATGTTTGTAGATGCGCTGGAAAAGATTGATGCATGGATATTTTCCCGAATTATTGAGTCCCTGTGGTGGCAGGTATTAATTCTTCCTTCATTCTTGAGTACTGCACTGAATTCGTTAATGTAATAACATGGTGTCAACCAACAAAGCCTTTCGATTGGACCAGTCATTTAACTCTAAAAGTAATTGCTTTTTCTTCCAGACTTTTATTCCACATATGCAGTCTGGTGCTGCCAAAGACATGCACAGAAGTATGGATTCTGATAGTAGCAAGTTATATAGAAGGACATCAAGTTCCATTGACCATCAGCAGGGGAACTTTTCCCTTGAACTCTGGGAAAAGGCTTTCAAGGATGCATGTGAAAGGATATGTCCTGTTCGAGCTGGGGGTCATGAATGTGGGTGTTTACCTGTGCTCTCCAAACTGGTACCTCTCACACCATTATCCTTCTATGGATAAGAACTAATGACTCTCAAATCACATAAAACATTTTAGATATGCATGCTGTAACATTTTGCACAAATCTTATTCAGTTCTCATGGAAATCTCTGATGATAGGGCGGAGAAGCTTCTGAGTTGTTTGTTCTTTAATGAGGCCCTTCTATCCTAGACTTGCAGTTATATGAAAAAATTACAAATTGGTTCTAGTTATGCTGTCTGTCGATCACTGAGACTTGCAACTTTTTATCGAGTCCAGATCATCATCCTTCCTCTTTTCTGCTTGGAGTTTGTACTGGAATACCCGAGACTTGGATAAAGCTTGATAAACCTTTTTTTTTTCTTGGCAGGGATTAATAAGATAACAGTGTTTTAATTAATTAAATTATGAAGCAGATATTTCTTGCTAGATTATGACATACTCCTTGCTAACTAGATAATGGAGCAACTGATCGCACGATTAGATGTAGCTATGTTTAACGCCATCCTCCGAGAATCATCTGATGAAATTCCAACAGATCCAATTGCTGATCCAATTAGTGATGCTAAGGTGCTACCAATCCCAGCAGGAAAATCTAGCTTTGGAGCTGGTGCACAACTCAAAAGTGCAGTGAGTTTTAATACAAATTTATGTCTTGCATTCAAGTAACTTTGCGCAAACTAACATTTTCTTTGATTACATTGTCGTCATTTACTTTGCCACAACTAACTAGGGATTCAGGGAATCACATCTCCTTTTGTTACGCATATTAATCACCCTTGTTCATACGAACCTAAATCAGCTTAGGATTGGAAACAGTTAATGTCATGTTTCAACTATGACAGATCGGGAATTGGTCAAGATGGCTCACAGATCTGTTTGGTATGGATGATGATGAAGACAGTGTGATTGAAAATGAGAATAGCTCAGAAATGGCTGACGATAACAAGCAAAGGTCACTTGATGCATCATCAAAATCTTTCTATCTTCTAAACGCATTGAGTGACCTTATGATGCTTCCCAAGGATTTGCTTTTAAGTCCAACAATTAGAAAAGAGGTTCAGTCAGTGCCACTACTCATTAATTGCATCAAATATCATGTTGTTGCTCATATTCTTGTTTTTCTGTGGCCCCAGGTGTGTCCTGCATTTGGTGCACCACTGATTCGAAGGATTCTCAAATCTTTCATTCCAGATGAGTTTTGCCCTGACCCGATTCCTGGAGTTGTACTCGAAGCTTTAAATTCTGAGGTCTTAACCATTTCTACTTTGCTTTTCCATTTGGCCTTTAGTGCATATGTTTTATCATCATTGCAACTGATGCGTGCACAAAACTGTATAAGTATTCATGTTGCAAACAAAATAATACTCCTCTAATAAATCCATTCATTAATTCTTTTGCTCTCCACAAGGACCCTTTGGATTTGGAAGACAATTCCATAATCAACCTCCCATGTGAAGCAGCATCAATTACATATAAGACCCCTTCAATGGCTTCAATTGCTAGTGTGTGTGGAGAATTTGACAGTTCTAAGCAGCAGCTGACACGTAGTGGATCCTCTTTACTGAACAAGTTACAGACGAGCGACGATGAGCTTGATGAACTGGAGTCACCTCTCATCCTTGAAAGCTTCCAATCCTCAGTAAATACCAGTTGGATATCAAATGATAGTGGAAGCCGAAATACAGTAAGGTACCAACTGCTTCGACAAGTATGGATGGACGTATTGTAACTTTTTATTTTATGGCATCGAGATTTATGTACTTGTAGAAATTTGAAGGAAAGTGGACGTATGATTAAAGTATTGTTCTTAGCTGTAAAATGTGCATTTTCCATGGTTGAAATTATACTCTTCGTAGTTGGTGAAAAAAAATGCCATATAATAATCAGAGTATAAAATGCCGGATGAAGCTCACACTCATATTTCTAATTGAAAGCACACAAAAGAATAATATACTCTCATACAAAAGTGGAGATCATACTTGACGCTCGCTCTACAAAGAAAGAAATCTATGATGACACAGTGAAAAACTAAAGAGACAAAATTTAAGCAGTCAATTTTTGCGATGCATTGAGTGGTGGAGGAACTGCATTCATGTGTTGCAGCTGCAATGCAGCCAAAAGGCCTTCCCATGCATCTCCTGGTGCACCACCCACCTGGAAGTCGAGAAGCTTCCTCTGTCTCCTGTAGTATTCTTCTACAGCCTTCCTCTGGAAACAAAAATAGCATCATCATTTGCTGCTAAATCCTTTCTTCAGGAATCTTTTAGTGCCTAGTGTTAGCAAGTATAATAATGTACTATAATTTACCAGGTTGGGTTGCTGGAACAAAATTGATCATTTAGATTCGCAACTTATCTTAAATTATACTCCCAAGTCTTTCTTTCATTCTTATTATTTTCTGTGAGGAGGATATAATAAAAGTGGAAAGAAAGGTAGTAGTGGTAAGAGAGGCGTGATACCTGCTGCTCCGTATGCATGTGAAGTTTCTTCTCCTTCCAAATAGTTGTAGTATCTGATTCAGATTGAAAGTGACCACCCACTTCTTGGGCAGGAGAATACATTCCATCCTCCAAAGTTTTCTTTACCACTGACTCTTCATTGCACTTGAGATTCAGCACCAAATCTATATCAGCTATTTGATCTAATATCTCCTGACAACACAACAACAAATAAATTATCAGTCTGCCTGCCTGCCTCTTTACAATATAAATTTCTATCATCATGTTCCACCACTACCACCAAGTTGCTATAACATTGACAGTAAATAAAAGCATCTATTACATAACTTAAATTCCAAAAACTGGCTAAATACATAACAAAAAGGATAGAGGACTAACAGCTTGAATCCTTGTTCGAGGGATTCCGTCCAGAATAAAGCCAGTTTCACCTCTGCAATGTCCTTCCTCCAGCCTCTTGGACAAAAGCCCAAATATTACGTCCTCTGGAACTAATTTCCCTAGGTTCACTGCACCAGCAATCTAGTCGAGAAAGATCAAGATCATCAGAACAAGACATTCTTCAAGTTTGTGATCCATATGATTTGCGATTGATTTCAACAAAAATAAATAACCTTTTTATAGAGAGGGGAACGAGGGTTGAGTTCCTGGCGAACCAGAGAACCCATGGAGATGTGAGGGACGTCAAGAAGCTTGGCTAAACGCTGGGCGTAGACGTGTCGCCCGACCATTGGATCGCCCATGATCACCCATTGTACACCCCTCCCAATGGTTTCCCATCTGTCCGACTCCATCGTTCCTTTGCGATTCACCTCAGCCTCGTCGTAGTAATAGTCGTAGTCGAGTTGAACGGCCGCAGCTGATCCATAACCCCGGGTGATGGGCTTAATCAACAGAGAAGTGAGGCGCGCTGCCACACCAAGGCGGCGGCTGAGCACTGACATAATGGTGGCGCAGGCGTACACAACAAGGGTTTCGAGAAAGGTAAACCGGCTGATGAGGGTTTCTAATTGTATGGAATGGAATGGAGGCCACTAGCCGGTCCTGGGGCTGGGGCTGGGGTTTTTCCCTACATTTTTATTTTAACTTTAATTAATGCACTGCTTCTTTAAGCTACTACTCCAACAACAAAAAATTCCGGATATTTTGCATTTTCTACCTATTTACTTGCAATTATTCCATTCCTACCCCAATGTTTTTGCTCATCTAACAAAGAGTTTTTTTCTTTTTATATGTGTATTAATTTTTTGTGCATTTTACTTATATCTCAATTTATTGTCATTTTATTATAAAGTCAGTATTTATATTTTTGTACATATGATAATTATATATAAAATAAGTAGCATCATAATTTGATATAAATTGAGTGTAACTTTTTTTTTTAAAAAAAATTAGTTTATTTTATAATTATTATGCTTATCAACTAGATCAATCTATAAATATTTATGTATTTTGATTTTTTTATTATTATATTAGACATTTTATTATCATCGTATCAAGTTAATGAAGTTGTTTTCATCTTCAACCCGACATATCCGTCAAAGTCAATATGAGAAAAGGGCTTAGACAGTCCAAGAACTCGACAAATTTCTCAAAGTCAATAAAGTTGTTTCCGACCTCAACCTAGTCGATGCCCTCCTCCGTCTCGCCTAGCCTGTAAAAGATATTGACCTAGGGGTGCTCACATGGGAACTCGTCCTCAACTACGCAAGCTGGGACATTTTGGTTTTCTGATAGTAGGGCAGCAACATCTCCATGAATGATGATTCCTTATTATCTTTTCGATGCCAAGAGAGTAGAGAAAGAGAGAGATAGAGAGAGCAAAGATTACAGTGTGAAAAGCTTGGCATATAGACGGCAGATGGAGCTTCACGGCAGCAAAGATTGGAAATTCAAAAAGTTTGAGAGCAGGAGTTGAAATGGAGAGTGAAAAATGTAAAATGACAAGAGGGCCCCTATTTATAGGTAGGACACATCATGTGCAAAAATATTTCAGGGCAAAAATATAAAATAGCAAATGAGAAGTGTGCGTGTGAATCATGTGCCGTTTGACTATTCAATAAAGGCAGTTGTATGTGCGCCTTGTCACATCAGTAGCTCAAGATTCAAGGAGTTATCTTAAAATATGAGGTGACACATGGGGAAGGGTCACGTCCATCATTTTTTAAGAGTCAATCCGCTTGAGGCTGCATGCGAAAAACGAGCTCACACAGGGAGGGGGGCAAATATTATGCAAGGATTTTTGGGCTGTCACATAGCACCGATAAATAACCAACATGTGATGGAGTGAAGTCCAGGCGCGAGGCCGCAAACTGATACGCAACCAACAACGACGACCAATCTGGATCAGAGCGGCCAACTACCAAAACACTTGTGATAGAGTTAGATCCAGAGATTTCCCACTAAGGCTCGGGGACCAGAGCGCCACCTGCATGTTTTGCCAGAGCTTGTCTTGTAGGAGCTAGAATCGTGTCAAGGGACAAAGGCTTCCACTTTAGAGGATCAGAGATAAGGTCCGATTAAAAATGAGCTGGTATAAAGTCGAGTAGGTAGACACTTGGCAGCAGTGGCGGAACTAGGATTTTGAAAATAGGGGTACAAATCGACCTTGAAAATTTTACGTACTTTTTTAAAAAAATTTGTCATACAAATATTTTTTTCAAATTTTCATTTTATACATTTTACTCCATATATTTTTTTCTAAATTTATATATTAATAAACACTGCAAATTTTTTAGGGAAGTAATATTCAATAAATATTGTATGTATATATTGTCGTATATTTGAGAGGAATTAAATGATAAGAATATTTGAGAGGAAGTAAATGATAAGAATAAGAAGACAATGTATAATAAATAAATTTTTTAAATATGAGATGATTTAAAAAAGAAAGAATAAAAGAATATATTAACCCAAAAACTATAAAAAGAACTGTTAAAAAAATATTAGAAATGATCTAAATTAAATTTAATGCAAGATAGATAATTGAATACGTAAATAAAATTAAAATCAATCCATACCTATATATGAAACTAGTCAACTAAATTGGTTCAATTAAAAGTAGAAAAATACATCCACTAAAAAATATAAAAACTCAAGTTATTGCATATTATTTTATTAATATAATTAAATTATATATGTAATATATATATATATATATATAGAGAGAGAGAGAGTTGGGGTTTGGAATTGGGGTACAACTGTACCCCTTATTCTATGCTGGGTCCGCCACTGCTTGGCAGTTAGTGATTAGATCTTTCAACTTGACATAGCAGTATATTAAATTAAAGTGTATCACCTACTACGTAATTCGTAACTATAAATAGAGTCCTTGAGACGGCATTATAAACATATGAAAGATTTGGTAAGAAATAGGGAAAACTAATGCAAAATTGAGAGCTCAAGTTCGTTTGATAAAAATATCTATCCGCCAAAAATATGCATATTTTTGGCAGATAGATATATTTATCTTACGAACCAAATGAACTCTTAACATCAATTCCTTTATCATTGTTATTGGTATTTTATTTTTTTAGGGCTCATTTGGTTCGTAAGATAAAAGTATCTATCCGCAAAAAATATGCATGTTTTTGACGGATAGATACTTTTATCTTACGAACCAAATGAGCCCTCAGTGATTATTAATCCAAAAGCAACGTACTATTCAATATTTATCCCACAAATCACCAACATCAATTATAATATATAAGATTAATTTAAAAAATTAATTACATAGTACGTGAGCACTAGTCTATTAATTTATTTTTGAATCAAAGTTTGGTTTGACTTATAGTTTCGGATCTTTCAATTAAAAATTAATTAAATAAAACATGTTTGTATAGATATTTTGAAAAAAGTATTTCATACAAGTATTTGATTTGATTTTATTGTTTGTGTTGAATAAAAGCTTCATATTCAAATGAGAAAAGATATATACATATCGTTGTGCCTGGCCGTTAAGTATAGCTCCAGGGCAAATAAATAAATAAATGTTTACCTTGGTACAAATAGACAGGTATTTAAAATAGAAGAGATGTGCAAATTAAGTTGTTGTTTGAAAGGGTAAACAAAATAATTCAATGGTTTATCTTGTAGATATACACTGCTGCAACATATATATATATATAATAGGATATTATAATATGTAAAAAATATATAATTAAAATTAATTCTTATTTTATGTTAATTGATATAAATTAAATAAAAATATATATGATATATGTTGAAAAGAGATAAATAAAATGTATTTGATATATAAGATAAAATTGATGTGATTGATATTGAATTATGTAAAATAGGTTTGTAGATGTATAATAGGGAGTGAATGTTTATTTTGGATGAGATGAAATGTGCAAGTTCGAAAATTGGGTGGGATGGAGGAAAATCCATCCCCCATCCGGATGGGTCCATCCGTAAACAAACACACCCTTAAAGACCTTCGGACTCTGGACCAACATTTTTGATCGCCTAAACACAACGACACGACACTACCCTTCATTCGGATGGATGGATGGATGGGATTACAACTTTGGACCTCCGTCTCCTATATATTAGTACTGTTTAAACTTTTTCTCCGTGTCCTATTGGTTGCTGGCTGGGACTACTGATTAATTTCCAAGTTTAAATTTGGTAAAGAATCTTAGCACTTGCCTTCCTATTCAACATTACTAACACTTGGTTTGCCTCAATTATGCATACTTATTGTCTTTCCCATTACTTATTGTCTTTCACACTTTTTTCCTTCAAACTCAATAAATTTGCTTATATATTTGAATTTGTTAGTGGATATTTGAATGTGCATGCGTGCATGTAAACTCACGACACGGGTTATATTAAAAAATAAAAATTAAATTACTGAAAAGTAAAATTGATTATATTAAAATATCAATATCAGTATAAATTTTTTAATATAATCAATTTTTATTTTTTAATATAATTAATTAATTTATACTACATTTTAATATAAAATTTTCAGTTATGAGTAGGAGAACAATATTCTCTATTTTGAAGTACTCTATCCTTCATTTTGAAGGATATAGTCCTCTATATCAAAAATCTTCTCCAACAACAATACTCTATATTATTATATTTTCTATTTTTTTTAATTAATTTAACACATTTAAATGGCAATATTGTAATTAAAACCATCCTTCAAAATAAGGATAAGTACTCTAAATATAGAGGATTTTGGATAATTTTTCATTTTCCATATGATTTTTAGAGTATTGTTGAAAATGTGAAATACTCTAAATCCATGAGTATCCTCTATTTTGGAGGATTGTTGGAGAAAAAAAAAAAGTGGGGGCAAAATAGGCATAACAGAAGAAGGTAGCAAACCAGACCAGAGAGGATGAAGATAAACCAAGACCTTATATTATTGGTATTCTATATTAAGAGGAAGGTGAAGGGAAGGGAAGGGAAGAGGCTGGAGAGACCGCTCCACCTCTTGTGCGCAACCGTCATCTTCTTCTGGGTTGTTGGTTAATCCGAAACCAATTCATCACCATGTCTTTCTCTCTCATCTCATCCTCTTCTCTCACCTCCAATACCATTCTACTCACCAAATCTGCACCTCTAGTTTATGTTTCCGAACTTTCTTCTCCATCCTCCAATCCTAGGACCTACTCTTGTGCCCTTAATTATCCATCCCGCGGACCTACTCACCGCTCCACATGGTCTTTCCCTATCAATTTCAATTCCAACTTTTCTTCTATGTCTAGTGGCAGGGATGCCTGCTATACCGGTGGCTTGGTGCACCCTACTACTCGTTCTGCCTCTGCAAATGACGACCTAGGGGTTTCTGATTCTGATGACGATCAAGAGCCCGAATCTCATGACCCTTTGCCAGATAGATGGCATGTCCTTGGCCTCGGTCAAGCTATGGTACTTGTTACTTATTATTTCTCAATTTTAATGTATGTCGGCTGTTGATATTTAGATTAGCATACCATTGCTTGCTCCTTTTGGTTTAGGGGTGTTCTTTGTGTTTTCGGCTTTATAAAAGCACCTCCTTTTTATTCTTCATCAGAGCTGATTTCTCTGATTTTATGTGAATTTAAGTTGAACATTTCATTTCTAGGTGGATTTTTCTGGCATGGTTGATGATGAATTCCTTAATAGACTCGGATTAGAAAAGGGGACAAGGAAAGTAGTTAATCATGAAGAAAGAGGTAGAGTTTTACGGGCAATGGATGGATGTAGCTACAAAGCTGCTGCTGGTGGTTCTCTTTCCAACACCTTGGTAGCCTTGGCAAGACTCGGTGGCCACTCTATGGGAGGACCTTCATTGAATGTTGCCATGGCTGGCAGTGTTGGAAGTGATCCATTAGGTGGATTCTACCGGTAGGCTTTCTTCTTCATGTTTGCATATCCTTCAACTGCAAGTATTTATTATTTATTCTCTAGATTCTCAATGTTTCTTTTCTGGAAGAACTTGATGCTCTCATTCTTGTGTAAGTGGTCTCGGAATGGGTTGAGACTTGAGATCATATTTTCAAATTTGGAACATATTGTTTGCACATTTTGTATTTTCCTATTATTACATTTCAAGGAGTCTTTGGTTATGATTTTACACTGCAACTTTTTGCCTAGATCCAAGCTCCAGCGAGCAAATGTGAATTTCCTCTCCGCACCAGTGAAGGATGGAACTACTGGGACAGTTATTGTTCTCACAAGTCTGGATGCTCAACGGACAATGCTTGCATACCAGGTCAGTAATATTGTTCTCCATGAAAAGTTTTAGGTGTATCATGTACAAAGTCTCTGATGAGTTATTATCTGAATACTCTTAAAACACAGGGCACATCTTCAAGGGTGAATTATGATCCATGTTTGGCCAGCTTGATATCAAAAACAAGTATATTAGTTGTTGAAGGATACTTGTTTGAATTTCCTGACACAATCAAAACAATCGCAATGGCATGTGAGGAGGCCCGCAGGTGCGGTGCTCTAGTTGCCATCACAGCATCAGATGTCAGCTGCATTGACAGACATTATGATGATTTCTGGTAAATATTGTAATACACCCATTTCTTAATTTTTCTTCATTTGCTGCAGAATTTCTTAGGATTAACTGCAGATTAGTGATTTGTGGAAGCAGTTTTATACTGAAACGGCCTTGGGAAAAGAGACTTACAGACAATTTCTGAATATAAATCAGACTTGTCTTCACTAAGGCTTATCTGTAATATGTTTTGTTTGCCAGGGACTAATTCATCTAACAAAAATTATTGCATCTTGATTCCTCGTTAGAGTTAAGGAAATGATTTGACAATACAGTAATTTGCAAAGTGATGAAAAACAGAAGCCTATGAGATGATCTCGTCCCACACCATTACTGGGCTGAATGATCAACTTCACAAACTGACGGCTCAAGACTAACAACATAATTTAATAGAAGTCTAGGCCAATGGGTCCACTAATCAAACTGAAAATTATTAACATTAAACAAATACTATCAGCCCCAAACTGCCAGGCCTGTATTACACCTTCCTTGCCCTTCTCTTGCACGTAACAATCCCTCTATAGCTATTTTTTTCGTCTCGAAATTATTGAACAAGCAAAGCCTTACTAACGTCTCATTTTCTTTAGTTACACCAGCAGCATATATTTATTTGCACAGTTTTTTTCTGTTCTTTGCGTATTTTTGAAATTCCTTGTTGTTGTTTGTCAGGGATATCATGTCAAATTATGCAGACATTGTGTTTGCAAACAGCAATGAAGCCAGAACTTTTTGTCATTTTTCGTCTGAAGAAAGCCCTGTATCTGCTACGAGGTACCTTAGCCATTTTGTTCCATTTGTTTCGGTCACAGATGGCCCTAAAGGCTCTTATATCGGTGTTAAGGGAGAAGCTGTTTACATTCCTCCAACACCTTGTGTGCCAGTAGATACATGTGGGGCTGGGGATGCTTATGCATCGGGCATATTGTATGGTTTATTACATGGGGTATCTGATTTGAGAGATATGGGTTCATTAGCTTCTAAAGTGGCCTCCATAGTTGTTGCACAACAAGGAACTCGTTTGAGAGTGCAAGATGGTGTTAAGTTAGCCGAGTCATTCGCATTCCATCATGAAAGCTCTGGTAAGTGGTCGGATATAGGTTCTGACCAAATTTCAAGCTTTTAATATGACCACATGAAATGTTTTTAAGTTTTGAGGGAAAAGAAAAGGATAAGGGAAAATCACTAGTTGGGAAGCAGTTGAATTTGTTTTGTTGGACTTTGTTGATATTAGAATAGTGTATATTCAAACTAGTAACTAGCAATTATGGTAGCTGATTCAGATTATTGTTAGTGTATTGCTTAATTGTAACAATTGTCTCCAATTATGGAAATAGTGCAAGTATTATTTTTAGAGGGTAGAATCGGTGGTGGTTTTTTATGAAGCAAAAAATCTATTTTGGCATGTTCAAGTGTTGAATTTGCGGAGTGTAGTTTGGTGGTTTATGAGAGAATTTGTAGTTGCATGCGGAAGTTATGATGGTAACAAGTTTAGCTAGTGAAACTGCACGTTGTTGTGGAGACGAGATGAGATGAAATTGTATAAGTTGAAATTTTAACGAGTCCATTTCACCATAATGACTGACTGACTGACTATGAGGTGGAAGAAAAAACTTCCCTTTTGATGAATCCTGAATGAATTTTATCATGGACTGGACTAACCATGACCCTCGTTGTCACAAGAACACTTGTTTTCTTTTGTGATTTATGTAATTATGTTATTGACATACAAAAAGACAGAGAGGCTTGAATGGATTCAGCCTACCCTATGGTGCTTAGCAAAGACATCGCAACTTCAATTGCTTTGCTTCCTCTCCTTAATAAAATAGTAAAACTTTCTGTTGTTGGGTCACTAAGAAAGAATAATGGAGTAGTAGGTAGTAGGTAGTTATTTTAAATTATGGCCGCATGACTTTTTGTATCTTTTTCTTTCGAGGCTGGTAAATAACCCTTCAAAAAGATGCAACTCCATGTTATTTAAAGAAATAATGTACATACCTAACATTATACATTTTTTATAAAGTTACCTAAATTTAACGCATGCATACTTTAATAAGATCAATACCAACCCAACTAAAGATAGGAGAGTATCTTTCAGCATTTGACCTTCAAGGTAACTCTATAAATTGTTTACCCAACTCCCGAAATTCTAACCTCTAAAGTTTGAATAAAATGGATGTAAAATAAAATTATAAAAGGAAAAAAAGATCCATATTACTATAATTCATAATCAAAAGTTAAACATTACACAATGATGCAAGAGAAATAGCCAGTCCATAGATTATTTCTAGAGTCACAAACATCATATATACAGTAGGACAGGCACAACAATCTCATGCATCAAACACAAGAAAACATATGACACTGTCTAGGACTAGGGAGTAGTATTTACATTTATCCACTCCACCTTGGTCTTGACTATTACTTTGTTTATTCATTCATTTTCCACACTACCCTTCATCTCTCTCTATATATATCTATACTATATGTAACAGCGGCTTCCATCCAAATTGCTGTTTGTTATTAGCATTGACCGGTGGGAGCTCTGTGAGGAGTTCCCTTCCTCCTTTTGGCATTTCTGATTGGTGGGGTGGAGGGGCTGAAGCTCTTTATGTTGTTGTTCCCAATGACTTGTTTATGCCATTGCCCTTTGATCGTCTCTCCTTCACCAATTCCTTCTACTTTCTTGGACGTCCCCACAATCTGATTAACAAATTACTACTACTATATCATCATCATTGATTGATTCATGTACTAATTACTAGAATTTACAACCAACAATTATAATAAATAAATAAATAAATAAATGTATGCATGCATCAGATTCCTGCAGTTTGTGTCAGTGAGAGAATAAATGGTTACTTGTGGTGTGGTGGGGGAGGGAATTAATGGTGGTACATGAGATGGAAATATAAATAAATAATGTAGTAAGAAGGAGGAACCTTGCAGGCAATGGAGCAGAAGGAGAAAGAGTGGAGGAGGGTTCGATGACAGACGAGGCAGGTGAGTCCTTTGGCGGAGGGCCTAGGCTGCTGCTGGTGAGGGCGGTGGTTGAGGAAGACTATCCTGGCGCTGTTTATAATGTATGTCTGAACCCCTGTAATGTCCACATGATACTTTTGAATCTCCCCAACCCTTATCACATCGTGGTATGATGACCTCCGGATCTACATACATACAAACACATTTAATTTTTATCCAATCCTCCTCCTCCTCCTCCTCCTCCTCTTCCTCCTCCTCTATACAATAAATAAACAGAGAGAGAGAGAGAGAGAGAGAAACCTGAATAGAAGGATGATCCGTGTGAAGAAGATTGAGGCATAGAGAACATAGGGGTCCATTGACGCAGTGCAAGCAAAACATGTTACACTCTGTCTTGTGGTGGACCTTGCATTGCCCGAAGAACGATGTCTGCAGCAGAGGCTGCACCCACCCTGGCCACTCCTCCTCCTCCTCCACCTGAAATCATTTATACTAGTAGTATTCAACATTACATTACATTCACTGATTAACTTTTGTACACTACAGTATAGTATAGTATAGTACTAATTCAACTCACTCACCATTAACACTTTTGTTAGAGATGGTTGCAAACGAAAAAGGAGAACAAGGGAGAGAGACGTTTCTCTCTTTGATTATTCATTCATCCAATCTCTTCTACATATACTATGCTATATTAATTATTTTATAATAATAATAATATTAATTGATAATGTAGTAGAAAAATGAATAATAATAATAATAATAATAATAATAATAATAATAATAATAATAATACGTCACTTTCAATGTTTGGTTTGAGTTGGGAATTAAAAGACGGATTTGAATTTGTGTCCCCCCCCCCCACCCCAAACCCATTATTATTATTATTATTAAAAAAATAAAACGATAAGTCCACCATCTATCCATATCCTCCGACACAGCCCAAACCCAACTTGATTTGGAAACTGACTGAATACTACCTACGTCCCTCAAAAGTTTGCGATACTTTTGGGGCATAAATTTTAAAGAAAAGTGCAATAAGTAGAATGTGTATGATGGAGATTGTGAGTTAAAGATTTTAAAGGTGGAGATTTGAAGGAATATTTCTATTTTAGGAGTGTGCTAACTTTTGTTGAACAAACTAAAAAGAAAAGTATGCAAATTTCAACTCAAACTTTATCATTAAATTATTTTTCTTTCTTTAAAATAATACAAGTCATTATTAGTTGATGCGAACGAGGCCCGTGGGCTAAAAAATACATATAACCGAGCATAGCCGAAGGAGTGCAATCTGGCCACAATATCTTTTTGAATTAGTTGCAATTTGTTTTCGGTCCTATATCTTTTATTTGTTACTAAATATTTGCTTAGATATTTATTAATTCCAGATTATTTAGCTAAGAACCGTGATTATGGGGAGGAAGTTAGAAATAAGGATCAGGATTTGCATATCCCTGAACTTATATAATGATTGTAATTGCCAGTGAAAGGTTTTTTACCAAAGAAAATTCAAATTCAAATTCAAACCTTGCAACTCTTGCAAACCACCGGCGACTTTCTGGTCAGAGCCAGAGCCACGGTGTTATTAATAATAATAATAATAATAATAATAATAATAATAATAATAATAATAATCATAATTATTTATTCTGAGAATTGTTCTATATCTAGTACTTAAATTAAAACATCAGGTTGGTTGGATGGAATTAAGCCCTGATAAAATCATTTTCTATATATACTCGACTATACATGTTCATCTCCCTTTTCCCAAATACCCTCCCCCTCCCCCTCCCCTCAACCACACAATCTACAATTCATCCTTTGCCCACCTTTCATAATTGAAAATACATGTCAAAATGGCCACTAAATACTTTACCACAGAAAAAAATCATCAACTAAGAAAACCAAGGAAACACCACAATTCCTCTCTACATTTTATTTTATACTAAAACTAAATTCCCATGTTAAGAATAATATTGATGGAGGATAAAACATTTTTAAATTATACTACTCCTATTGTTCAACAGTCAATCACAACTAGTAACAAGATATATGGCTCGCTATTTCCTAAACTTAAAAGTAAAAAATAAATAAATAACAATTACATAACCATAAATTAGAACATGAATTGGCATATACAAGAAATCATTACATTATTGTATCAGTACAATTGGTGTTTTCCACCACAGCTCACGCACTACAATGCATTTAGCAATATGATACAAACATTTGACACATATATATTTATTGAGGTGAAGAAATAAAATGATTCCGAACCTCAATTTTCTTTTAAATCATTATTAAGTTCCATCAGTGGCTGAGACCTGCATAAGCACACACAAATCACAAGGCATCCAGGAAATGGGAAAAAAATATAATTTTGTTGGCTGGGACATCCCTAATCCACAATTAAGTAGACCACAAATTGCATATTACCCAAGTGATCACACACAAGTCAAGTTAACCATCTATCAGCTTCTGCTTGCTACTTAATTATTACTGTGATTAATATTACACCATTCTTTTAATTACCGTATGTCACTTCATCACTTTTACTCCAATTTCAGTTTCTCTACTCGATTTATATGGGATAAAAGACAAAATACAAGGTGATCTAATGCAACAATATCTAATATAAAACTAAATAACATCAACCACAAAAATATTAAACAATTCATAGCTTTTTCTAAATCTGATGACTGGGGAGAGGCAGTGGTATTGTGCAGCAGAATGTCTTAAAATTCAGTAAAAGAAGAAATCAGATTTTAGTAAATCTATTGTAATTTTACTAAGTCATACTACCTCCATCCCTCTAAAGTTTGCGGTGCTTTTTGAGCACAGAAAGAACGAGTAGAATGTAGGGTGGAGATTTTGAGAATGGAGATCGTGAGGAATGCTTTTATTTTGGGTGTACGCAAAATTTTCAGGGACGGGGGTAGTACTACTTTTTAGGCGCACAAAATTATTGACTAGTGCTGGCACAATCAGCTTCATATTGCTAGAATATGTCTATACAAATTTTGCAGACACCTGTCCCATTCTTAAATCTTTTCCCCTATTCTAAAGTCTGGCACTGAAACAAACAGTCAATATTACGCCTGGTAGAGGTCAAGGATCATGGTCGTAGTCATATAAGCTTTGATTCTCTGAAGTTATATATAGTTGTCAACAAATCTACCAAACCCTATATAATATGGAAGTGCATACCAAAGGAAGTAAAAGAATGTGCTAGACTGTCATACTTACCAAATTGATGTGTGACTAATACCAAGCCCATTACAGGTAAGTATCATTCCTTTAAATCTCGATAAATATTCCTGGATGGGGCAGTTACCGAAAAGGTGTCAAAGATCCATAGTTACTCAGATCAAATAAAGCCTCATCAGGGAGGACACTAAAAAATAATATGCAAAAATACTAACCCGCAGAGTGTATTTGTCAATCTCATAGTTCCCATTCAAATCATACTCAAGCCTCTTATCTGGATCACTTAACACTACAAGAAATTTAAGGGAATGATGGTAAACAATGTAGCTATAAAAATCCATATTCAAGTGTCCTACAAGAGAATCACCATAAGCCTTGTTGTGTCTAAGGTCATAAATATTTATGTTTACAAGAATACTGTATGCAGAGCCTTCTCAAATTTAAATAGCTTAACATTGGAGCTTCAGTCATCAAAAATGGAAGTAGCATCCAGATGAAAACCCCAACATGCATATGTACACATCATGCTTCTTCTGTCTTTCCATACATATCATGTTCATTTAAAATTATACGATTTGGATTGGAACTTCCTGCACTGCTATACTTACTTTGATTAGATTTTGCAATTAAAGTTACAAAACAAAAGGTTCAACACTTGAGAGTTATGACAAAGAAGATAAAGTGGCTACTGAAACATAAATTAGGATATTAATTTACGAACAAGACAAAAAATGAGTAATCACCAGTGTAAGCTTCATTAATTTCTTGAAACTTTGCAGTAACGAGACTATCTCCCTTATGCTTGTCAGGATGCCATTTCTGCACATTGATAGAAAAAAAGTGAACCGATGATCCGTCTGTCATGCCAATTGAAGGCTTATTAGATGAAAGCAATCAGAGAAGATAAACTACCAACCAATGCCAGCTTTCGATAATTCAATCGTATCTTCTCATCAGTTGCATCATAATCTACTTCTAAGACCTTGTAGAAATCCTAGAAACGAGAAGAATTAATTCCGTAACCGGATTTGGTTTGAATAAACCCAGGATGCAACAGTTAATTGGATGCAGAAAGAGGCCCGAAAAGATGAAAGCATTCAAATGAAAATTGGAAGCAATCCCTCCAGGTAAGGAATTAAATGAATCACGAGAAACAATAATCTGCGGCAGAAGAAGAAAAAAGAAAAAAGAGCAGAGCATTGCGAAATAAAAATTGAAATTGATATGCAGAAAGTAAAGTAAAAAACCTTAAAAGTGGTGGTGTGTTTGTCGTCCATATATATATATATGTATAAGCAGCTACTGTGAATTATGGAATTGAGGGAAAGATTCATAAGTGTGTGTGTGAGCGTGTGTGTGTGTGTGAGAGGATAGAACTAGTCTAGAAGGGATGATGGGGGTTGGTATGGAATGGAATGGAATGGAATGGAAATCCAGTTTTGTGCTTTCGCCACCACAATTGGGCCTGGCTTTGTGTTAATTAATATGGGCCTCGGCCCTTTCTTTATGTTGTGTATATTTGCCACCATTTCATTTCATTTAATTTCCAAAAAATATCAGTCATTTGGAGTTGGGTGATTGGTGGTATATAACAAGGGAGAGATGATAGCAAAACAACCATACAAATATGATACTCGAATATAATTTTTGTTAGGTGTATGATCATGTATCCAAGAATGAGATGACAAGAGATTTTATGTTTCATAAAAAATCAAATAAATATATACATCTATACATAATATAGTAAAATATTGTGAAGGAACAAACTTAACTAGTATTAATTAATTAAATGATTAACATCCACAAATCGGTACCACAAAACATCACCACCACATCTCCATCGCCTGCAAGCCGAATAACCGATGCGCCACTGCTCACCGCCCGCTCCGACGCCGGAAACCAGAACACAATCGCAGCCCTCTGCTCGACCACCATCGTCAATTTTGCTGTCAATGGGAGTCGCCATCGAAGCCCTGAATCCTTAGTCACAGTCCACTGTTCCTCCATGGAAACCAGAGATTCGACCACTAATCCTCTGTACCTCCGTCGCACCCGTGTGCGCTCAAGCCGAAGCCACACAGCCGTCGTCTTCCAGTCGTTCCTCGCTGCCGGATTCCCAACCACCCAAAACCAAGAATCGCCCCTGCCCAAACTTGCTGGTAATAGTTGGGCCTATTTTATTTGTTAAGCCCAAAATGCTTTTTAGCCCATCAACAATATTATAAAAAGAGGCGAAATATTCTTTTGGAGGGAGGAGATTATTAGTGGTAGTAGTAGAGCTAGGGTTTAATTTATATTTCCTTTCTTTCGTCTTCTTTAACATTAGGTTTTAGGTTTTAAATAATTCTTAATTTTCGTTCATTAACAGTAGTTAGGTTTTGAGATTTTTTTTTATTTAATTTATTATAGTTATGCATTAATTTTCTTGATACTTCGAATATGTTAAATTAGGAGAAACCCGGGAGAATTTTTAAGATTGTGTTTTGTTGAGTAAAAATTGCATGCAATATTTTTTAAGCTTGATTGTGTGTATTTAATTCATGTCTACGACCATTTGGTAGATTGGATATCACAAGAAAAATATGGGCGAGTACGTTGATTTTCAATCAAATCAGTGATTAGATGTCCGATCAAAAGTATAGGTTCTTAGATTAACCAACCTTAAAAACTGTTGTCTATGATAGTGAGAGACGAATTAATTAGACTTAGTACTCATGTTGGAACAGAATAATTAATTCACCACCCTATGAGATTTAATTTGTCTTGAGGATTCAAATGAGGGCTCTGGAGGGACTCAATCTGATGGGGATATGATAGGCAACAACGTGGTTATTTTGTCTAGAAAATAATTGCATATAGTAGTTATGATTCTATATAAGTGAATTAAAATACATAATATGTTTGTTGAACTACCTACGAATAAGGGGATGCATAGTAAACCATATTAGGAATATATTTCCACCTTTCCACTTGCGTAAATTTAATTTGTGTTTATTTTATCACATTGCACATTTGTAAGAATTCAGGAAAACCATCCCTTGCATTTTCAATTCATAATTAGCTTTTTTATTTTTCTTTATTTCAAACAATAAACAAACATTCACTCCTAGTTTTACTTCATGTGGATTCGATACTACTTGTTCCTAAACTTGCTTATACTACACGATCTCTTTCTCTTGAGGGTTTGGATTTTTTTAATTTGTAAAATATTAGTTCAAGTCACTATACTTAATAATATTAATATTGATCACATAGAAGAAGTTGCTCACCTAACTATATTAGTTGCTTGCCTATCAATTGGCTCGATGCTCTCTGATTGACATTATAAGTTCATAATTGAAAATCTTTCGAGATCAAAAAAGTTAGTACAACAAAAATATAGACGTCTTTCGCTAAACTACAATAAAAATCATTATAATACAGATAATTATTCAATAATATAGATGTGTCTTGTTGAAAAAATTGGCCGGCCAAAAAATTCAAAAATAATAAACAGTATTAACTATAGTATAATAATTAGTTCAATCAAGACCATTATGAGATGTGACCGCTACAATAAAAGGTCAAACGTGAACAATGTATCAAGTCACATCATATGTATTTTTTTAGTGCATTAAATGCACAACCATCATACAAAGTACAATTATATGTACTATAATACACTCTTACAGTCAAAAGTACAATTATGAATATAAAAAAATAGTAATAAAATAATTTTTTAGCAAATAAAATGAATTTTTAAAAAGTTTAGAACCTAAATGAAATTGTTACACCTTTCAGCATCTTGGTGAGTTTTTATATTGTAAAAGGAACCTACATGTAATTGCCCCTTTATATTATTAGTCTTGTGTTATATATATATGTATAGAGTAAGTTACATATAAAGTCAATTATAATAGTATAATTACAAATAAGAATAACAAAAATTTAATGTTACAAATAAAATCACAATATTACAAATAAGATAAAAAATTGGGATCAAGTCAGTAAATAAAAACCTCACTCTCCCCTCATTTACGTCATAACCCCTCTCTCTCTCCACTATTTTTCCGGCGCTATTTCCACCTGCGGCGACACCCCACCTTCCCCCACCATGCGCGACTCCACTAATAGATCAGTTATTTTCTCCCACCACCACCATGAGCCGCCTTCTCCTTCGATCTGCTCCACCACTATGCGTCGTCTCCCCATTTGGTCCCAATCGTCAGTCAATGGAGCCCCGTCGCCCTTCACCGCCCCACGCCGCTGCACCACCTAGCTTTGATCTGAGACGAAGCACCATCGCCCCACGCCTCCTGCACCGTGTAGCTTCAATCTGCTGCCATGGTTTAATTTTTTCTTATATTTTGATTTTTTTTTGTTTGAATCTGCCACCACGCCCCCCGTCTTGTTTCATTTTTTTGCTTATTTTGAAAAATTCTTGTTTTAATCTTGTTTCATTTAGAAAATCTTGTTTGGATGTAGATTCACTACAAAAATTGTTTTCAGATATGTACACCTTTGTGATTTTTCGTTTTCATTATCTTTAGTATTTGTTTTCAGATTTTTGGGATTTTTGTTTTTGGATCTGCCAAAAAATCAAATTTTTTGTTTTGTTTTCAGATTTTTTAAATTATTGTAATCTGTAAAGTTATTGTTTTCAGATTTTTTTCCTCTGTATGTAGAACTTGTTATTATATAAAATAAATTATTGTAATCTGTAAAGTTATATTTTTATTGTCATCTTGGTCAAATTTAGATTTGTATAGAAATTTTTATTTGTAATTACTGAAATTGACTAATTTTTTGGAATTATTATAATTTTTGTTATATGTAATCTTTTCCTTTTATTCATTTTTTCCCTTTACATGCATAATTTAATATATATTTAAAACAACTTAAGTGATATGCAGAAATTTAATATTATATTCAAAACAAGATAAGTGGTATGCAGATATTAAAAATTTGCTTGTATTCAATTTTTTTTGCATATATAAAAATAACTGTTGAATATATATAGCTTTAAAAGCAGAAAAATAGAGAAAATATAATATTAAATATTTAAAAATAAAAAATTTGAATATTAATATAATAATAAAATAAAAAAATGAAAAAGATTAATAATCATCTGTTTTGAAAAAAATTGGAAAAAAAATAAAAGATTTATAAAAATTTCAAATTTGAAATAAAATATGAATTCTGTAAAAAAAACAAATTTTTTTTTTTGAAAAACCGAAAAAGATAAATCAAACTTAAGTGACACTCAAAATTTGAATTAAAAAAAAACTAAAAAATCAAATTTGAAATTTAATATGAATTCTGTAAAAAATAAATTATAAAATAAATAAAATAATTTTAAATTTAAAAATAAAAAGAAAAGTCAAACTTAAATGACACCTAAAATTTATATTTAAAAAAAAAAACTAAAAAAGAGAGGCGGTCAAATTGATAATTAAAAATCAAAAAATTTGAAAAAAAAATGAAGTCTGCTAACTGCGTCTGCGCTTGCCATAGCTGTATGTATCTTTTACAAGAAATATTAATTTAAATATAAAATAATAAAATAAATAAGATTAAATAATTCAAAATTTTAAAAAATCAAATTCAAACCCACAAAGAAAGAATTGAGAAAAGGTGATGACATCACCCTGCACATAGTCCTCATAAAACGATTACAAAAATGACTTTATTTGAAATGAAATGACCTTAGTTGACAAATGAAATTTTTGGTATTCGCCCTTACAAATATGTTGTGCTCTCATTTTGTAATTAATGCATATGTATATTGTTGTGGTACTATTATTACGATGGGCCCGAGACCATAAATAATCGGACGAGGCCCAAATTCAATACAAGAGAACTTGGAGTGCGAGCATAAACAAAGCCCACAAATATAAGCACGTGCAGGATCAGGATCCGCGAGCACGAGCACGAGCATGTCGAGCACTTACGTGCACGAGCAAGTCGAGAACTACGGGCACGAGCAAGTCGAGCACCTACGTGCACGAGCAAGTCAAGCACCTACGTGCACGATCAAGCTGAGCACCTGCGGGCACGAGCAAGTCGAGCACCTACGTGCACGAGCAAGTCGAGCACCACATGCACGAGCAAGTCGAGCACCTACGTGCACGAGCAAACTCATGGTCAACTCTTACAGAGGAATTATAGCAATTATGCACATTTTAGGACATAATTAATATCATTTAATTCTCACACAAGAAAAACTACCATTTATGATGGGAAGACTCCTATAATAATTTTGTAACAGACTAGTTGACCAGCAGAGCGTAATAGGCGCACATACCTTAATTAGGATCGTCTATAAATATGGCCTAAGGGCCATCACTGTAAAGGTCCACGAATTTGATCAATACAAAGACTACACTTAAGTCCTAGCTCTTGCAAGATAAGATCTAGGCAAATCTCTGTGTTATTTATTTTTTCTGCACGATTATTCAAATATTTACATACTTATTTGTTATCCTGATCCCAGTCACATAAGGATTTAATCAGGTAATAACAATTGGCGATAGAGGAAGGGCCCGAATCGAATACATACATCTACAAATCTTAAAGACTTAGACTCGGATTTTGAAGTTCATCTTCAAATCCTTAAGTCTCTAAGAAAGTTTTGAAGACTATCTTCAAGGTGTAAGTTTCGAAGATCTTCTCCAACTCATCATTAAAATGACAAAATCAAAGGCTGCTAATACTCCCTATGATACTCTCTACAATACTTATGTTGGATATTCAACGTTTCATTCAAAAGGGAATCAGTCTGATAGAAACGCACACACCTTGGACCAAGCCCCGGTGGCTGAGCGTGCTCAGACCAACCCCGGGCGTCGCACAAGGGAATTGATGTCTATCCGTATGCAAGACTTTGAGTCTCTCGAGCAAGTGGATACACTTGTTCGGGAACTTCGGCAAAAAACCAAAGAGATGAGAGCAGCGCGGAGTTCATCCTCTGCTCCGAAGAAAAAGTATAATTTTTGCCAAAATAAAATGAGAAGAGTGGATAAGCTGGCAACGAAATCTGAATCTCGATCGGTTTTCAACCGACTTGGTTCGGATCTCACCACGAGATCCTTATCATGGCCTGCTAACCGAGAAATACCACAAGATTATTCCATTCCAGAATCATTGATAAGGTCCTCTAACTACACTCCAATGCAAATCTCATATTAAGAAGCGCTGAACCTGGAAATTCGGCCAGTCAACAAATGAGTTTTGCGCAGAGTGCTTTACTTAGACGCGACCAACCCCGAATTTCAGCTCATGATCGGTTGGGCCCAGGGGTTTTTTCTCATTATGATTTTGGTAAACCAGTTGTTGAGGTGATAAGACCAGCAGTGGCTATGCAAGATAGCCAACAATCTCTTTTGCAGGATTTACAAAAAAGGTTAGCCGAGGTAGAGGGCAAGGTGAAATAAAAAAGAGATCTTCATAAGCGATTAAGCTCGGAAAATGAGCCTTTGGCCATCGAACTGGAAGATGCTCCGGTTCAATCGAAGATAAGTCCTCTCCAAGCTCTTCTCTATGAGGGAAGGACAGATCCGGAGACTCATCTCTCCAAGTATAGGATTTATATGACTGGTCGAGGTGCGACAGATGCAACAAAATGCCGTCAATTCCCTCTCACTCTAGGCGAACTAGCCCATAAATGGTACGTAAATCTTCCTCCTCATTCCATCCATAGTTTCTCCGAACTTGGGGAGAAGTTTGTATCATATTTCGCTGCAAAAATCAACAAACTAGAAAGTCGCCATCGATTGATGAGGGTCCGACAACAGAAAAATGAGGGAGACGAGCAGTATATCCATAGAATTGATGAGATCATCCTCGGTGGTGAGCCTGTGAGCGATGAGCTTGCGCTTCATTCTCTACTTGGAGGATTTAGGGGAGATTCCCCCATGTTCCGCAGTCTTACCAAAGACCTTCCCACTACATATGTGGAATGTAGGAAACGAGTAGGGGAGCTCATTAACCGTAAAAAATTATTGACCCAGAGATTGGGGGAGGTGAAAGAGGATGAGAAAACTGACTTTCACGACAACAACAAACTGAAGTTGCACACCTAGATGTTGAGGATGATGATTTTTTCGGGAGAGAGCCTCCAACATGAGCTGGGGGGCATATGCACATGCTCCAGTCTGGCGGAGTTTTGGGAGGACTCTCCCATAGTATTATCTCTACAAATAGCAGGACGAAAGCACTTCAACTCTAAGACCAAGATTAAAAAAAATTCGGAGTAGAGAATTTCGTGCTTAATAAGATGTTACACTTCCATTTTGTAAAGCCCTGGGGGGCAATGTACAATTATTGTTATATATGAATAAAAGGTTTTGTGCCTTCACAAAGTTATTGTGAACAACACCTCGCGCAAGCTTCAGTGGAAGTTAGCGAGCTCCAAGTACCTCGCGCAAGCGTCAATTGAAGTTAGCGAGTTCCAAAGTATTCTCGCGCAAGCTTTATTTGAAGTTAGCGAGCATGACTATATTTGGAGCCAAAGTCGCCCGATCTAAACTAAAGGCGAGCTAATTATTTTGCAAATTGAGTTTAGTGTGAGGCGCGGCGGATTTAGCTCTACAAATGTAGCTGACGAGGATAATCCCTTAAAAATAAAGTCCCTTGACGAGCTAATTATCTCTCAACACGGGCAACACCAACTCAAAGGCGAGCTAATTATCTTGCAATCAGAGTTGGCAAAATTTTATGTCTAGGCGAGCTAATTATCTCCCTAGGCCAAAGTCATCGGATCTAAACTAAAGGCGAGCTAATTATCTTGCAAATTGAGTTTAGTGTGAGGCGCGGTGGATTTAGCTCGACAAATATAACTGACGAGAATAATCCTATAAAAACAAAGTCTCTTGACGAGCTAATCATCTCTCAATACGGACAAAATCAACTCAAAGGCGAGCTAATTATCTTGCAATCAAAGTTGCCAAAATTTTATGTCTAGGTGATCTAATTATCTCCCTAGCACAAATTTATGAGAGCATAACTGCAAAGTCCAAATATTGTACAAGGACAAGATGGTCTAATCGAAAATTTGGACGTCCACTGTTTCAAACACATTCATTTCCGAGCTCATATCACGTGATCAAATTGTTTTGATGATATTAATTGATCACAATATGAGTGGGGGCATAAAGAGTCCATACTTGACGAGCATGCAAAACGACTCAAATTGCATCCGCAAAAGCAAAGTAGATCGAGCATTGACCACAGAGCACAATATCCTCAATTGGACCTCATTACTAATTTGATCCTTATTGAGTAGTTGTTTAAGAGTCTAAGCGATGCATAGGAAAATTCTTGCATGACAGTATAAATTTTACATTGAAACTCGTCATTCACTTTTCCTCTTTCCATTTGCACCTGTGCAACATTTGTCCCAACATTTTTCTTCACTTTGAGGGTTATGCGTCGAAGGTACATATCTGTTGGAGCTTGAGTAGCCAGGTTTGCGGTCTAAAGAGCTAACATCTGAATAGCTAGCAAGGTGGTATCCTCATGGATTTCTCAGATAACAATCTCAAGTTCATCAAGTCCAATCACAACGGATGTAAAAAATTGTCCATTTCAGATGGCTTAGTTGATACAATCAAAATTTCCCCAAAGATGATCAGAATGCTCATAAGGTGAAACCAGGAGTTAGGCATTAGCTGTTTGGGGCCAATTTCCCAATATTGAAACACGTACGTGATGGCCGAATGAAGAGAAAAAAGAAGACCTACTTCCATCATATCACATGTCACCATTACCATTCCTATTAGGGTTTGACCCATCCTTTAACATGAATAGGATATGTAATAGTGTACATCATGGGGTGTAACCTATTTTCCACGCCAAGAATTAAGCTCATTCTGAGTCACGATACTTTCAAAGTTATTAGAGTGCCAACGAGTCATATCAATTCTCAGAAAAGACTCTGGGGTGCGAGGAACCGAACAATAGCGATGATTGGCTAAATATTCGGCAAGAACATAGTTCGATCCAATGTCAGGCTCTAGCTCGTCCAAAAGTTACTTTAAATGTTATTCCAGATGACAAGCGGCGTCATGTTGTCTACAAGCACTAATATAACTCCTTGAAGTAAGGGAATTATAAGCCTTATCAGCTATAGTTGCTTGCCCAATCAATTGTCACAAAGGCCACACAGATTCTTCTTAAAAGTTCTTTAGTACAGACAATGAGAAAATTATCCTACTCTTGACGCTTAAGGTTAAAATCTCCTAATTACTGGAGACCAATTTGGCAATGTCTTCAGACTAAAGACCTAAGTTCAGGAAGCCGTCACTGACGTCAGACGCCAGAAACAATCTTGATCGCCATTCTTGACGAGTTAACATGAGACTAGTTATCAACAACAACAAGCTTATTTTTTATAAAAAGAATATATATATATATACATATATATACCTGGTTATGAACGACATTTGCTGAAGAATATGCTTATATGATAGCCACCATTGGTGGCGGTAGAGCACCGCCATTTGCATCGCAAGACCAGGGATATTGGACGGGGAGAAGTGAGTTAGTTATCGGCCGTCATCAAACTCTACTCGACCACTCGCAACGGTCGTCGGGCATATGAACCACCATCAACCAGGTGCAAGATATGAGAAGAAAGCTTGGTGAAGTTTTCAATTTATCTTTTCTGAAAACGGATGCCGACATTGGATTGTTCGCTATTTTCTCACCATCAAACTCGAATCATATACTCACAGCAGCCATCTGATGTATAAAATGACGTTCACTTGAGGCAAGTAACGAAAGAGCTACCGTCAACACAACATCGGGTCGAAGTAAGAAATGCAGGAGAGATCGATTGCCGCCGTGCCATCGTATTTGTACGGATCGACTATCGTTTCTCTCTGGCTATTTCGTCCAATGTGTTAATTTTTGTGTTTTATCCGTTCGTTGAGGAAAACAAAGGGAAACACGCCGATGTCCATTCAGATGCAGGATAGAGATAGACGCTAACCACATGTTGTCGATTGACGAAGAACATCTCCGCTTCCATCATAAGCCCGGGGGTGTTGGACGGAAGCAATGTATATTGTTGAACACCAGAAAAAGTCACGAAGCCATAGAGGCTGATCAAGAAAATGTTGTCGTGTCCGATCTCGAAATGACAACCACCACCGCCTGAGCAACATCGCGCAACGGCGAGGCAGTGGGAACCGTAGTCCGTCACTGACCAAGCATTGCGAGCAGAGGCTGGCGGAGATAACCACGATCGCCTGAGCAACATCGCACAATGGCGAGGCAGTGGGAACCATAGTCCGTCACTGACCAAGCATTGCGAGCTGAGGCTGGCGAAGATGAAAATATGTGCTATAACCACTGCCAATAACCATAACAACGTGAGAAGCAGTTTTGCCTACTGCTATATATAACACGGTCGAGAGGTCGCGTCGACAAGGATTCATTGCTGGAGAGCTTGTTCTCAGCTATCTGCGAATGCGTTCCTCCAACGTCAATCCATTGGAGAAGATGACCGTCATACACCTGCAAAACCAGAGAAAGTTTTACTTACATCTGCAAATTACTCGCCGGAAACTCGCGCCTCCAACACCCCTAGTTTCATTGTCCTCGGTTTGAAAGACCCCTCAATGGCCACAAGAATTACTGCCATCTCTTGCCTGGAATCAATTGATGCCGCCGGAAAGGAAGAAGAAAGCCATAGCCTTTTTAAAGTTCATGCCAAAAATCGAAACCGACCATCGTTCATCATCGAGCCTGACCGCCGCTGCCATGTTTCTGAGGAAGAGGGAAGCAAGGAAAATTGTCGTCAACAACCGTAACAATGTGAGAAGCAGTTTTAACAACTACTATAACACGATCGAGAGGCTGCTGTCGATGAGGATTTATTGCAGTAGAGCGCCGTCCGATTTCGTCGAGTGATGAAGGTCACATGCATATATCCCCTCCGTGATGAAGGTCGACGAGGATTCATTGCTGGAGGATTCGTTGTTCTGTATGTGATTATATATATATATATATATGGTGGAGATAGCAGTTGATGCCGACATCGTAGGCCAGGATTTTTTGCACGCTGTCGACAAACCTATGATAAGAAGAAGATGAAGATCTCAAGCGGGCTCCTACGGTTACCGCCGCTATTATTTCGGCGACATTAAGGCAGGGGGAACCATAGTCCCCACAGCCAATGCGTCGCAATTTTTTGACGATGAAGGTTGAAAATCCAACCTTCCATGGAAGGCCCTGCCTGAGCGACATCACGAACGGCGGGGCAGGGGGAACCGTAGTCAGCCACAGGCCCACAGACCGAGCATCGTGAAAGTCACGTCTCGAGCAGAAAATGGCAGAGCTGGAAGTCGGAGAACGACTCGTCGATCTTATGGCGGTGTCGCGATCACAACGTGATGGAAAACTTGTCGTCGAAATTTGGAACACAAGGTAGAGGGCGGCGATGCGATTCTTTCTGCTGATTGCAGTAAACTGGAAGGAATATATATGACTGGAGTTTAAGCTGGGCGCGCTTTTTCTTTTCCTTGTCGGGGGCAGATTCATCAATCATCACCCCTACTTTGAGGGATTAACTTCCTCTTTTTGAGGTCAATATATTCGGGCCACGTTAAAAAAAAATATTTATAATGCGTATATATATGGTAAAGATCATGCACGGTTATTTTTATTGGAATTTCTTTCATCAAGAGTTTTGTTTGCTTGCCAATGGAATGGTCTGTGGGAATTGGGCCGCAAATTTTGGAGGAATTTCTGTCATAAGATATCTCTGATAATTAAGAAAGAGAAAGCACATGTCTTTGAATAAAAAGGGCGAGATTTCCATGAAATATATGGAAAGCCTGCTGATAATTATATGCATAGGGAAAAAGTTGGCGTGTTTTTTTTGTCAAATATTGGGTCAGGAATTTGCGGCAACAATTATGAAAAATTTGGTGGTGTTTTGGTTGAGTTGGAAGTTGCCGCAGTTAATCCCGGAGGGATGGCCGCCCGCCTCGACGCTGCTGTTGAATTCCCATCGCCTTCGGATTTAATAATATCATCGGAAGAATGCCTGGAGACGGAAGTCGCGTAGTGCTCGAATTGAAAGATATATTGCTCAAATTGGATAGGACAGACATAATTTTTTCCTTTTGGGGAAGATGCCAAAAGTTGATTGATTACTTGCCGAATAAATGGGTCAACTTTTGCGGCGATATAAAAAAAAAAGAGAAAGAAAGAAACTGCTATTGGCCGAAAGATTAAAGGGATTCAAGGACGGTTGTTGTATCCACATGTTTATCCTACTTTGGGAAATTGGCAGAAAAGAGTTGGCGTGTTTTGTTACAAAGGAAGCAGATTGATTTTATTTGAGGAAGTTGTGGTCAACTATTGCGGACAATTAAAAGAAATGATTTTTTCCCCTCCACTCTCATGATCTGTACAGCATTCCGTGGGATAGGAGTTGTGGTGCAGCCCACTTCCTGGGGAAATCAACGTGTCCATATAAAAAAATAAAAGAAGAAAAAAAAAAAAAACCAGAGAGTAAAGATTTTGGAAAGGACGACTGTTGTTTTGATAGTTGGAAAAGAGTTACAAAGCTTCACATGTACTTGGACTTGGAGAAGAAAAGTGGATCAATTAAAATATATATATACATATATATATTCAATAAATCCAACCACCGGTTTGGAAGATGATTTCCACACTTCAAGGAATGTAGGCTGTGTATTATTATTAATGGGTTTGGCCTACTTGTTATTGCAAGAGATTTTGGGTCAAGTTTTAAAATTGGATCAAGGTTATGGATTGAGCCATAATAATTTTTACAACCGATTTGAGGACTTTTGTATCATATTTGATTCCATTGATCCATCTCAACAGTAGGATTTTTTGGATTTTATTTTACGAAGGCGAATCTAAGAGTGTGATTGGATTTTTTAATTTTTTCTAAGACGGGATTTCATAGTCTACGTAGTAACAGTGAAATCGTCTCTGTCTCGGAAAAATTAAAAATTATTTTAAGTTTTTTCTTCTTGATATTCAGCGTACGAGATCATACTTTATAGAAAAGGAGTAGAATTTTTGAGATTTTATTTCACGAAGGTGCGCCTCAAAGAGTTGCTAGATTTTTAAATTTTTTATGGGACAAGATTTCATAGTCTACGTAGTAGCAATGGAGTTGTATCTGTCTTGGAAAATTTAAAGTTTAAGTTTCAGAGGCATATGGAGCAACATCGACTACTTCAAAATATCTTCGGTTAAGACCTCTTATTAATCTCAGGCAGTTATGCTCAACACTTACTTTTAATATGCTACACATCAGAGATTTGAGCATATCAAAAGTAGGGGACAATTGTTGTGGTACTATTATTACGATGGGCCCGAGCCCATAAATAATCGGACGATGCCCAAATCCAATACAAGAGAACTTGGAGTGCGAGCATAAACAAAGCCCACAAATATAAGCACGTGCAGGATCAGGATCCGCGAGCACGAGCACGAGCACGAGCAAGTCGAGCACCTACGTGCACGAGCAAGTCGAGCACCTATGTGCACGATCAAGCTGAGCACCTGCGGGCACGAGCAAGTCGAGCACCTACGTGCACGAGCAAGTCGAGCACCACGTGCACGAGCAAACTCATGGTCAACTCTTACAGAGGAATTATAGCAATTATGCACATTTTAGGACATAATTAATATCATTTAATTCCCACACAAGAAAAACTACCATTTATGATGGGAAGACTCCTATAATAATTTTGTAACGGACTAGTTGACCAGCAGAGCGTAATAGGCGCACGTACCTTAATTAGGATCGTCTATAAATATGGCCTAAGGGCCATCACTGTAAAGATCCACGAATTTGATCAATACAAAGACTACACTTAAGTCCTAGCTCTTGCAAGACAAGACCTAGGCAAATCTCTGTGTTATTTATTTTTTCTGCACGATTATTCAAATATTTACATACTTATTTGTTATCCTGATCCCAGCCACATAAGGATTTAATCAGGTAATAACATATATATACTAGAAAAATACTGTATAGTACTTCCTCCATCTCAGGATTATTTTCATAGTAGTCATGGACACGCGAACCAAGGAAAAGTAAGCATCAGTTACACGGTGCCACTCAAGTTCATTTTTTAAAAGTTACACAAAATATTACTGAAAAGTTACACAAGTTATTACTGAAAAATGTATCTTTCATAGTGTAACTTTTCAGTAATAATTTGTGTAACTTTTCACTAATAAATTGTATAATTTTTTAAAAATAAACTTAAATTGTACTGTGTAACTGATGCACGGAACACTTACTCAAACTAATCAATGAATTATTGAAAAAAATCATTTAAAAAATAAACTAAGCGAAAACGAGTTCATAAAAAAAAAAAGAATGTAAACTAATAGGCTTAACAAGCTACTGAAAACGCCGACGTTTTCAAGCACATCATGCGGTGGGGTGTAGAGGATCTATATCCGAAAGTGGGTCAGGGGCAGGGGCAGGGGCAGCTTAGAGATTAAGCAAATGAAGGACACCACACGACATCGGGACACGTACTCCCCTTTTATTTAACCCTAAACCCTTTATTTAACAACCCCCTCTTGCATCAACAATAACAAATGAGAGTATTGCCTTTCTTCTTCATCTTCTTTGGCATTGCTGTTGCTGTTTCTTCATCCGATCTCAACCTGGGGTTTTGCTCCGATAAGATGGCTACACTCGGAGGCCTCCACGACTCCAACCCCGACCTCGAATCCCTCGCACGTTTCGCTGTCGATCATCACAACTCCAAAGAGGTATATTTACCATTTTTTTCCTTTGGATCAGATCGGATGGATGGATGGCCTGCCACTTCTTCTTTCTATCTAATTGCATGCTCTGGCTGGGTTTTACTCCTAATCAAGTAACTCTACTGTGCACTGCTTGATTTTGAACTAAATAAATAGTAGATGATTTGTGTGTAGTAGTAGTAGTAGTAGTACTGGTAATTTGTGTTCAATTTTGACGCCCAACTTTAGAATTACTATATTCTAATGGCAATATGGTATAGAAATGGTTCAGAACCTTCAACACATACTACTCTTATAATAACTGAAAGATCAATGCTCCTTTTCAGAATGCATTACTTGAGCTGGTCAGGGTTGTGAAGGCACAAGAACAAGTGGTGTCGGGTACACTTCATCATCTTACACTAGAGGTACTTGATGCTGCTGGGAAGAAGGAACTTTATGAGGCCAAGATTTGGGTAAAACCATGGATGGATTTCAAGCAAGTTCAAGAATTCAAGCATGTTCCTTGCTTTACTTCCTCCGACCTGGGAGTTAAGAAACGTAGGCAATCCATCCTTTTTGTTGTTTCACTCCGCCTTTTATCAGTTTACTTTCATTGGCAAATGTATACAATATTTATTTAAAAAAACTCTTCATCAGATGAAGAGGGATGTGGATGGAAATCAGTGCCAGTGCATGATCCCGTGGTTCAAGATGCTGCTCAACATGCTGTCCAGACAATCCAGTCGAGGTCCAACTCGTTATTCCCTTATCAACTCAGTGAGATAGTCCATGCCAATGCAGAGGTGGGTTTAGCCTAGCCTAGCCTAGCCTAGGTTAAAAAAATGTCGTATTTTGTATAGATCTAATCCAATCCAATCCAACACAGGTTGTTGAGACATCAGCTAAATTTGACATGCTTCTCAAGGTCAGGAGAGGAGAGAAGGAAGAGATGTTCAAGGTTGAGGTGCACAGGAATAATGAAGGTGGTTTCCACTTGAACAGGATGGATGCTCATCACTAACTACTATATATATATATATATATATATATATCAACCTAATTAATGCCTTTGGCTAATCTATCTACTCTCACTTTTGTTATGTAAGTGAATTTACCGCCCTAGGTATCAAAGTGTTACTGTGTAAACCTTTTTTGCTTTTGAGTTTTGCAGCTCAATGCTATCAACTTTGTGTTGTTTCTATTACATTGTTTCATATTATGGGATAGTGTCTGTCTGGGTGCACACGCATAATTAGAGGACCAGCAAGCCTCGAAGAATAGCAATTTGTTCTGTGTTTTAACACAAGAATGTAATTTTAGATGAGCTTGGGATGTAAGTTTGATGTCATTTTGTTGGGAGGAACGAGCAAGAGTACTCTTCATTTTGGTAATGATATCCAGGAATTCTCTCAAAATGGAAAAGCAAAGTCTCTGATTCGAACTGAACATTTGAAATTTGAAATTTGAAATTTGAATTTGTTTTAAATTCGAGCTCGCTTGATCACATTACATTAGTGAAATGCAAATAGAATTTGATTTGATTTGCAAATGAGTTGAACAGGTAATAAAAAAGATCAATCACTTGGAATGCATAAAACGGCTGGGTGAATAACACTGTACAGGACAAAGTACATATTCCGGTGCTCACAACACCCACAAATCATAATCGCAGCCTTCATCTGTCAAGAAGATAAATTTAGCGAAAGCACATTTTGAAGATTACAAAGTGCTAGTTTGCCAATTATCTCATTCTTTCTAACCGACCAAGCTAATAAATTTCTCTACGGAAAACAACTAATAAAATCGTGATAGCACCATAAACTGTGAAATCTGGCAAATATGTATCATCTCGCATTCAGGTCGAACTCACCTCCTCCAGGCCACTCACTCTGCAACGCTGCATCCCCGTTTTCTGTTTCATCATCATTCAAAAAGTCCTCGGATGGTTCCTTGTCATCCTTCTGTGCACCGGTGCCCCATCCATTTATCATGTCATCCTGCTGGAAATCTTGCTCCTGCTCACCCATTTCAGGCATTGAATTACTAACTCGAGAACCCAGGGCATTTGCTCTAATGGGGGCAGCCCGTGCCATCATCTCAGCATGAACTTGTGATTCTGCATGAGCTTGATCCACATGAGCCATGGCTGCCATCCGCATATTTGCTTCATGACTCTCTCTGCTAGCTTTTTGCCTTGAATCCATTTCAGCCCTCAATTCAATCAGCGACCGCTTCTCTTCCTGCAACAGCAACTGCTCCATCATCAACTTCTCCTCAGTACGGAACTCCCCAAGTCCTCTTTTACGGGAAATAATGTTGAATGCAAGGACTTGTTTCTCGAATGTGGCTGTGAATTCTGCCACTTTCGCTGCAATGTTATTGTCCCACTGCTGAGAACGAGACAGAACTTGACCTGTAGTGGCTGAATCAAGAATCTTGTCATCTTCCTCAGCTTCATAGTCTGCCACCACATGGTAAGGTAATAGCCTACACAGAATTCAAGAGAGAAGCACAGCTACAGTTGTAGTAGGTCATGTCGATATAAAGGAAGCATAAATACTTGAATTAAGATCAAATGGTTGACCAGCCAAATTACAAAACAAATTACACACTTCTTTGGCATGACATTTGCACATAAGATCAAGGAAGACTTGGTTCCTCATTCATGAATACAATACCACCACAAACATTGAACATGACCAAGAAAGTGTGTGCGGATGATGATGATGATGATGATAGAGGACACCCACCTAATTTTTTTGCAACAATTTAGTATTAAGTACTGCAAAGTCACGAAATGCTTATTCAAAATATATCTTCTCTCCGTCGTTCACAATAAAAAGGCTAATAAGCTACTGACAATATTTTTCATGTTTAGATGCCTATAATAAAAAGCACGCTTCATTCACTAAACAGGACCTAGAAACTAGTACCACTACACTCTGTCATCCTTTGCGTTGAATTGAAAAAAAAAAAAATCCTTTTTACTAGGTCAATCTATTAATGCATAGTGTAATATGGTCAATGATCACATGAGCAAACAATATGAATCAAGTATTCACATGTGCCGTACCCCAAATCTAACATCTGAAGTATTTCTCTAGGAGACATTTGAAGATCATACACAGACACATGAAAATCATAAACATCCACCATTACACATTCATAATTTTTCCCTCACCAAATATGGAACAGAAAATTTATGTTAATATTATGATTGTTAAAAACACCACAACTTACAATTATAAGCTATAAGACAGCGGATACAAACAATAAAAAACTACACCTGGTGAAATTTAGACCAACAACAATATGACGAAGTGGGGGAATTTTTGACGAGTGATAAAAAATAAAAGAAATGGGTGGACATGAGATACACGAAATTGAGTCAATAGTAAAATGTTAGACCAGTCGTATAACAAAATCCTAAGAACTAAAAGCAAATTGCAATCAAGTGCCAAAAGCACTGAACATATATATGTATGCAGGGGAACGTGACCTTCAAATAGCGCACTAAAGTCTGGAAGGATACCATAACAAGGATGTTTGGCTGGGATGAAGGTGCAAATTATTCCAGGCGGTAGGACACAGAAGACGAATTGTTTAAGAAACTAGTTGGTCATATAACGAGAGACCAAAAGCAGATCAAACTTTCTCAAGCAATAACTTAAATTAAACAAATAAATAAATATTTCCTGACAAAAGAGATGGAGTAATAATGAAACCTCTCGCAAGCGTCTTCAAGGGAAGAGAAAGGGCGTTTGAAGTCAGGGTGACAGACACGCCAGGCGTCCTGATAAGCCAGCTGGAGGGAGGCCTTGTGCTGCTGCTGCTGCTGCTGCTGCTGCTGCTGAGGGTTAGTATGTGTTGGTGTTGCAGAAGAATTGGGATTAGGGTTAGGGTGATTAGGGATGATTTGTTGTTGGGAAGTGGAATTAGGGTTGAGAGGGCGGTGCTGAAGAATATGATGCTGTGGACGGAGATGGGCGTCGATGTTGGAGGGGAAGCGCGACATGGCGTCCTTTTGCCTTTGGATCTGTTGGAATTGCTGCATCAGATGCTGCTGCTGCGCAATCGCCGCCGCCTTTCCGTCTTCCATTGTAGCGATTGATGCCTTTCCTTCACTTTCCCAACTCTACCCCCCAAAAATCCTTCATATTTAAAATCCAGTTTTTATATGACTCAATTACAATTTTAATTTTATTTTCGAAATTAAATTAAATTTTAAAACCCCCTCCCCATGCCCCATGCCACCCGTCCCATATATATTTTTACCTTTAAGAGTGCATACTTTTTAAGAAAAATAAAATGACATGTAAATTTAGGACTCATTTGATAGGGAAGATAGGATAATGATGTGAGAAAAAGTGAGAAAATAAAAATGGTGGAACTCTCGAGATAAAGTGAAAAAATATTTAATAGGTTGTTTAATAAGATTATTATAAATATCATGAATCGTAATAATGTGTTTGATAGATGAAAATATATACACCACCGTCGTCGCTCCTTCCCCCTCCGCCGCCATGTACGTCTTCCACGCAATCATCGTCGGTAATATTCTTTGTGTTCAATATCTTTTGTAGAAGCAGGTGAATCAGAAATGGCAGAAGATCACCTGATTGCTCATTGTTAATGCCGACTCAGAACTGGTAATTTCCTTTTCTGAATTTCATCACCTTCGGAAATTGACGAATCTGCCGCCTCCATCGAACCTGCCATTGGAACCGCTTACCTGATTGCTCATCGTTAATGGCGACTCAGAACTGGTAATTTCCTTTTCTGAATTTCGTCACCTTCGGAAATTGACGAATCTGCCGCCTCCATCGAACCAGCCATTGGAACCGCTACTCCACTTGCCGTGGGCGGGGGAGGAGCGGCGCGGCGGAGGGGGAGGAGCGGTGCAGCCAAGGCTGAAAGCGGAGCTCGCGATTTCGGTGTGTCATGAAACTTTATCGCGGGTGTATGGGTCAAATTTATTTTCATGGCCTCATGAACAAACTGTATGAAATTGTAGGAATTGGGAGATGACTGTGAAAAGGTCTGGGCAGGTCTAATTTGTTTTTAGGCGTTTGGTAGGCGAGAAACGATTTTTTTCAGGGCTTTTTCATTGCTACCAAACAGGCCCTTATATTATTACAACAATAAGATTAATTGGATTGAATACAAAAGTAATGACATTTTGTGTGAATATTGTGAGGATAAAATCAGTAAATAGTTTTCATTCATAGGGTGTGAAAACAATTGTGGGACGAACAAAAAAAAAGTATGAAAACAATTATGTGACGGAGAGAGTACAACTTTATTAAAAAATATTATTATTATTCTTTTGCAATTAAGACTTATAGATAGATCTATATCTACCCAAAATTTATGTGTTGCATACGTGACAATGAAAAATTTAAAGATAAAAATTTGTATGAACTTGAACTCACGGTAAACTCGGGTTCACAAGAGACATACTCAAATTTAAATTACATGACAAAAATTTAAAGTCTTAATTACAATTTAAATCATGGACTTTTTTTAAAGAGTAAGTCTCATGTGCACCAGTTACACGGTGTAACTCAAGTTCATTTTTAAAAAGTTACACAATTTATTACTGAAAAGTTGCACAAATTGTTACTGAAAAGTTACACTATAAAAGATACACTTTTCAGTAATAACATGCGTAACTTTTCAGTAGTATTTTGTGTAACTTTTAAAAAATGAACTTAAGTTGGACCGTGTAACTGGTGCATACAAGACTAGTCATTTTTTAAATTACATTAAGCTAAATTTTAGGATTTTTTTTAAAAATCAGTTTATCTTTTGTTTTATTTTTGTGATTATGAATTACAGAAACGTTTATTTCTACATGTTGCTTAAGTGGCGTCTATATAACAACAATCAACAGTAAAATTAAATTATGTGGTAAAACTTAAAATATTTTTTTAAATTCAAAATAAAATTTCAAAATATTACGTTCCAATTGCATTTAACACCATTTCTTTTGCTGAATTAGTTATTTAAATATTGTGTGGGATTAATACTCACTTTTTACTATAAAAAAGTCAAATTTCAATAGTAAATAGAGTTTTTTCTATTGAAATTATTGATTCTAACGATAATTCCATTGAATATCAGTCATTGGAAAAGTGCTAGTTGGAATTACAAAAATTTCACAGATATTATATTTGTACTGATTTAGAGGTCTACATTTTCCAATAGAAGTAGTAAACTGATTTTTTGCATTAACATCACACATATCATTTAGGGAATGCTTTTATCACTCATTGTGCCTTTTGGACCAAGAGATAGTTATCATCTTGTCCAGTTTTCTCTATATTTTGACCAAAAGATGGTCAATGCTTCCCTTCACTATGGGAGAGACACTAATATGGTTGTAAATGAATCAAATAAGTTTAATTCAATTTGAAATTCATATTAAAAATTTATTATTCGAATTCGACTATAGGTATTCGATTCAATTTAATTCAATTATTATTCAAATATGAATACAAAATTATAATATTCAATTCGATATTCATAAGTATTCAATTAAATATTTAAATACAAAATTTGTGAATTCAAGTGATTTTCAAATATTTAAATACATAACATGCGAATTTACTACATGGAGAATTCGAAATGCGAATTTAAGAATCACATCTCTTTTAGGGGATGAATATGAATCCGATACAACATTAGACTATTTTCTAAACGAATTTGTGCATGATAGATTTGGCGAAACAATTTTCAACCATCTCTGATGTGATTGATCTTTGCCTTACTTGGCAAAGATCCTCTGACGGACATTTTATTTCACTGGGATGATAATAGTGCCTTATTGTTCTCAGTTTGGTCGTATGTTCATCGGTAGATCTCTCTTAGATGGCACATGCTGGCCTATTGGTCGTCCTACCTCAGCCAAGCTCGTTGTTTACCTGTGCTCGGGTCCGTCCCCAATGGGATTAAGTTCGTCCAACTAGGTCTTTATAGATCTCGTCGAGCTCGATGAGACAATTTGACCTTGAACCAAGCATTATTCAAGCCTAGACTGTTATAGTAAAATATTACTCCTTCTATCCCAAGATTATTTTAACATTTTTCTTTTTTGTACGTCCCAATATTACTTGCATACTCTAAAAAAGGAAACAACTTGCACTCACAAAATTCAATAGAGTGTTATTTTTTAATTCAACTCTTATATACATGTTGATAAAAGGAGTCACACCGATAATTAAGAAATAATTAATAACATTTAATTAAGAATTAAAGAAAATCTTGATTATGATGAGATTACAGGCAAACAAGAGTAAATCAAGTCAACAAGCCTTTTAGGCCAAGTCAAAGCTGCTCGCCACATACCTAACTACGTGGAGTTAAAAGGCGCACAAGAGTAGACTAAGTCAGCAAGCCTACGAGGCCAAGTCAGAAGCTGCTCGCCACCTTGCTCATCACATATCTCGAAGACAGGTTCGACAGAATAACAAAGCTGCTCGCCTAAGTTGCTAGCCCAACACCATAATTAATTCCGATAGGACAACCAATCATACCCGGACAATAGGAACATGCGAGGATGCCCACCTAGCACCCCACAAAGAGGCGAACATGTCAAGATCTCATCCAAGTGAAGGACATCTATCCCACTAAAGATTGCTGCCCAAGAGGCGATTGGTCCCCCCAAGAGAAGAGACCAGCATGATATAGGGTAGATTAGTCTTTTCAGAAGGGGAATAGTGGATAAAAGATGTAAGATAGTGACAAGTGGAGGACACTTGTCACTAAATTAAGTTAAGTTGCTTAATTAAATGTCACATCACCCATGCAAGGGTATAAATAGAAAATTGTATCACATGAGAAAGGATTCCATCTTCTCTCTAATACAAGAGCATTTTACTTAGCTTTCTCTCTCTATTTCTCTCTCACATATGCATGTTATCAAATTAATCCACTTATTAAGGTTGTTGTTTGGGTGATTTCATTTAGATAATTAGCCACATAATACATCCATTTAGAACGATCACTCAACAATTTGGCGCTAGAAGATGGGCGCCGAACCTCCGTCGATTAATCGAAGGTTGCAAGGAGAGAAGAAAAGCTTGAAGACTTGAAAATACACATCAAATCTTCAAGAAGATTTACCCAAAAATTCACAGGCTACTCTACAAACCTTAAAATAATTCAAAGAAATGGGTACTGGAAGTAAAGTCAGGGACCTTCAATTGCTATTGTGTTGAAAAAGATTATAATCTTCAAACACACACGACTAGAAAAGATACCATTCGGCAAGAACTTTCGACGCAGTTTATAAACAACAATGAGGCATACATACGAAGCCTCACAAGGTGAATCACACACCACCTCAACTAGCAGGAGGTGGAGAGGCAAGAATATGCACAGACGTCGACCACCCGGACCAGCACGAGCTGTACCTCTACCCATCGCACCGGTCGAACCATAGATTGAGGTGACCTTGGAGTCCATGATGAAGACCCCGGAGGATGTTGAGCGAGCAATGGCCGCCTTGAAGGAAATTCAAAAATAACAAGTACTAGCTGCTCACCCACCGCTGATTCAAGCCGCCCCGATTGAGATGAGGCGTGATACGAGAATAAGCTACCATGCTCAGGAGCAAGAGGCAAGCAGTGGACGAGCACCCCAGGCGAGCTTGAAAGGAAAGTAAAAAATGAACGACCGACTTAGCCCACAAGATAGGCGAACAGTGAGCGAGCAGACATGCGAGAAAGATTAGACCACCAATCAGCTGGGGGCGATCCGGATCCACATACCCTCATGAGCCATACCAGTCAGAAACCAGGATTCCAAGAGACTGGTACATGAATGGTTAAGGCGGCAGTCGTCAGAAAGGTTGGGCCCACATAGGGCGAGCAACCTACAGCGACCAGCACGGGAGACCGCCCGAAGTGAGGGACTACAGGGGGCTGCTCGCCAGCATGCGGAGCACCTTGAACAGCCTCGAGGAGGGGGGTCATTGACTTTTTCGTTTTTTTTTTGCACGTTTTTATAAATCAAGCAAATCTACCCAAAAGTGGATGGGTAATTGTAGTAGAGCAAGTATACGACCAAGTAGTTATCGACCTAGGACAAGAGAGAGCTATGGAGCCCCGAAGTCATGTGTTGGCATAAGCATTATAGCAACGATTCCGGATTTTTTAAATAGAAAAATAATCAACAAGCAAACAATAACAAACAATTATCCTAACTTCGAGTTGAAGTGCGAGGTGGGAGATATGCTTCGGGTGTTATCCTTATGACTTAAACTAATGCAAAACGTGTTCTAATTACCTATCCTTTGCTATTTCATTGGTGATGATAAAGGTTACCACTAAGCAAATGAAGACCGATCCCTTTTGAGGCTTGGGTGATCAATTCTAGTTAACTAGCACCTAATTAACTACAAACAACACCTAGGATAGTGAACGCTAGGAGGTTCACACAGATACCGTCCCTAGTTTTCCCCTTCACTAAACACCCCAATAGTCAATTAAGGTATCTAATGTCACTTGATGGTAATTCTAAGCAATCTACCCCCTCTCGGGTCAATAAACCACTAATTAAATCTAATCAATCACCTAATCTTTCTTCACATGACCAATTAACCACATACACAACCCTAGTTGCAACATGTAATCATCAATCATGGAATATTCAATTAAATAAATCAATTAAATCAAGATAAACACATCAAGGGAATCATATCACCAAATCCATAGCAAATTTAAGTTAATCAAAACACAAATACATCAATCTCCATCATAATTCAAACACCCAAAGCATGAAAAGATTAGCCCATGGCTAATAACAACAAATTAAAGGAAATAAACAAGAAATAAACAAAGCCCATACCAATTAGATAGAAAATCTTGCAAAATATAAAAGATATTACCAATAGATGAAGAAACAAAGCAATAAATCCAAAGCCCAATTCAATCCTTGCTTGATTCTTGAAATTAAACTCAAAATTAAGCTAATCTATGGAATCTAAATTAATCTATGGAAGAAATTGTGAAAGATTGAAGAAAAAAATGCTCAAATGGAAAGTTAAGAACCCTAATTCTTGCCTCCAAACTCTCAAAACCGAAAAATTCTGCTACCAAAACCAATTTTGGTGCCTTTTATACACCTCTCTGGATCATGCCATGTGTCAACATCTGAAGAAAAGTATCCTGGGTTGCTCGACCTTGCAAGGTTGCTCGAGCAAAAAGTGCTCGAGCACGCTTTCATAAAATGCTGAACACCTTTAATTTTTCCCAGTTGCTCGATCGAGCAAGGTTGCTCGATCGAAAATGGTCGAGCAGCTCCATCCCTTAATTTGCTACGTAAAATTCTTAAGGGTGCTCGATCTAGCAGCGTTGCTCGATCACTGAGCTTGGTCGAGCACGACTTTGAGAATCGTTTCAGCACTTTCTTCATTGTTGCTCGAGCATGCACACTTGCTCGACCGAAACTGCTCGAGCAAATCTTCATTTTTTCTCCTTTAAACTTCTTCATCTCAATCTTAGCCAAATTCCTCTCAATTCTTCCAACAATTTGCTCTTCTTCCAATTGTGCCTCTCCAAGTCTTTCTATCAACAAAATTTCCTATAAATCAAACATATCAAGTGTAAATCAATATGCACAATATTTCAATGAATTCCCACTCAATTAACAAATAAACCTATCAAATACCCACAAAAAATATTCACAATTATATCAAAATATATGGCCTAATCAGTCATCCCTCATGAAAATTGAAAAGTTAAAGAAAACAGTTGAGGACTTGCGCGAGCAAGTGGCGAGGAAGGAGAACATGGAAACCCTGATATCCTTGCCAACATCGCCTTTGTCCACAACTATACTCACATCTCCAATACAGAAGAAAATCCAATTCCCCTCCGTGGTGTTGTACGAAGGAGAATCAAATCACAAGGTCCACATAATATAAATAGGAAATTGTATCACTTGAGAAAGGATTTCAACTTCTCTCTAATACAAGAGCATTCTACTTAGCTTTCTCTCTCTATTTCTCTCACATATACATATTATTAAATTAATCCACTTATTAAGGTTGTTGTTTGGGTGATTTCATTTAGATAATTAGCCACATAATACATCCATTTAGAACGACCACTCAACAATACCTAATCTCATTTTCTTAATATGCGTGCCATTTCACATATGAAAATTATCCTAAAACGAAGGGAGTAATATTCATATAAATTAATTTCATATTAAATTGAAAATATTATTATTTGGGTTTATAATATAATTTTCTCTTCTTTTCTTTTTATGTAGATGAATGACTTTTTTTTTTTTTTTTTTTTTATATTACGAAAGAATCCGGGCATCTGGTTGGACTTGGTTGTTTTTGAGCCTTAAAACGGACTCGGCTTAGTTACATATTTGGGCCTCAAAACGGACTGTGAACCATTTTTCGTTAATGGACTCCTTTCGATCCCCTTTCGAGAATTCAAAATTCAAATTCAAATTTAAATGCTACTACTCTAATTAGTAATTCAACTTTTCGACCCTCTCAATTCCTTCCAGAGCACCAACAATGGCGTCGAGAGGAGTGAAAGGTTTTTTCAGAGAGAAGAAGAACTCTGGTGGTATTTCTAAGCCGAAATCCTCGTCAAAGAGAACTCCAAAGGGAAGGCATTCTGCTTCATGCGGATCCGAGGTCGTCCAGCCCCCGGCTCTTGTCTCTCATGCATCTCTCGATCTTCAAGGTCTCACCTCACCTTCTATTCTCTAATTTGCGAACTAGTGGTGTTTTTGCTTGATTATTGTGACTAGTCTTACCTATGATTCGTCGCACTTTCGTAAACCCTAATTTGCTATCTGATGCCTATGAAAGACCTTATTTATTGCTGGATTCATCTTTTAATATAGTCTATATCTTGCTCTTTACTGTATAATATTTAATAAATCTTATAGTTCCACCTTATTAGTGTTTTCAATGTGGAAACACTAATACTTGTTTGATGGTTTCTGCGTGCAGCTTCATTTTTTTTAAGGATAATTTCGTTAAATATCACTGCGTGGTGTTTATGTAATTCTCCAAGATAAAAAAAAAAAAAAAAAAAAAAAAAAACTCTACTATTTTGGAAATTTACTCTACAAGCCCTTGGAGAATCTAAGGTTGAGGAATATGAAAATTATTGGCACCATTGTGTGTGTGTGTGTGTGTGATAGGGGGGAGGATTAAGGAATATAAAAACTTTTGGCGCCATTGGGGAAAGCATACAGAAGTTTAGAATGTAGAGAGTAATTGGATGATGTATAAGAGCCATTTATTATACTCTATGCAAGTTTGGAGAGTTTACTCTCTCTGTCTCCCTAGGGGGATGAAGGTTAACGAATACGGAAACTATTGACATTATTGTGGAATGCACACACAAGTGAAGAATGCCCCCTCCCCTCCCCCCAGGAGGGGAAAAGAAGGTTAAGGAATATGGAAACCATTGCGGAATGCACGAACAAGCGTAGAATGTAGAGAGCAATTGGATGATCTCTCTTAGAATCATGTATTGTACTTATTTTGTCCTGCTGGCTGATTCTAGAATTACTATTCTACATGTAAATTTTCAATATTTTATTAGTATTGGTTTCATATTTGGTTTGGAAATGCTTATCAGTTTAATGTATTGCCATTACACAGATGAGTATGATGGGAAGGAGGAGATTTTAAGGCAATTTGACATGAACATGGCATATGGACCATGCTTAGGGATGAACAGACTGGATCGGTGGGAGCGGGCACATGCGATGGGTTTGAATCCCCCAAAAGAAGTAGAAAATCTGATTAGAGCTGGAAAAGTTAACTCTCAATGCTTGTGGGATGGTCGTGTTTAGTTGTCTCCTTCAAGTACTGTTTGTGATTCATCCATTTGTGCTTGTGGGAGTTAATATTTGCTGCTTTTCACTAAAAGCTGGCAATACTAGTTAATATATCCAGAGGCAATAGCATGGATCTGTTTTATTTTTCGTTTTCTAGTATGAAGCGTGTGTAGCTTCTTTCTTTCTTTGGCTAAACTAGTTGAATAATCTTGATTAGTCGTTTATGTATATGGTTTGAGCTATGAATTTCATCATTTATGTATCCTTATCATTTTCTGTTATGTATTTGGTTCGACCTACTTTTGTGAATAAAGCTTCATTATGATTGTTGCTTTGGACATTTGTACGTAGACTTAGAATAGGTGCAGGTCACTTTTTTGGTTGTGTGCTAAGATTGGCGGGTCCTTTGTTGGATATAATCCCCAGAGGCAATACTGCAAAGATAAATTCAGGACGGTAGTGGCGGCTGCTATATTACATTACAATAACATGGCAAGCCCAAAAATTGTACTTTTTTTTTCCCATTACATCCTGAAATCTTGTCGCCATAAAGTAAAACTGTGGCATATGCTGTTGATTTGCTTGCTATCTAGGACTGAGAAAGTGAATTCCTTTTCTGTTTATATACACAACAAATTATCTCCCGGAGTCCAAATCAATGTTGGACTACCATTGCATCTAATCTTCTCTTCCTTGCAGCATGTTTTAATTTCTCGAGTGCAACAAGTCCCACCTGCCTCACTCTCTCCCTGGACAACCCTATCCTGAAAATTCACAAGGTATTGTGTCATGCAAATCTATGTACAATCCATGAAAATGAAACCTTCAATTAGAAATCCCGGGAGAAAAACTAACTGCACCTTCTGCTGATATCTTCCCAAGTGAGACATTCATTGTCTAGGCCATAGTATAGACGGATTATATCTCTCTCCCTTTCTCTTAATGTCACATCAATGAGTTTATCTACTTCATCCTGCAAATACATAATGGAATCCAGTGGGAAGGGAAGTTAATGGAATCTAGTGGGAAGGGAAGAAAAGAGAAAAATCAACACAGCCCAAAAAAAAAAAGAACAAAAAACCAGAGGTGGAGTGAGTTCAATTCCTTGGAGATATGAGAGAGGTGTGTGGGGGGTGGAGAGAGGAGATCCAAAACATTATAACGAGATAGGGAGGGGTTATAGAGGGAAGGATGTGGTTTTAGAAGAAAGCACAAACTATCAAACAAGTAATTCTATACTTGCAATCTCTTACTATCTTCTCCAAGAATGATCTTTCAGCCAGCCACGAAATGTTATTCTCTCATTAGGTGGGATATTGCTCAGAAAGACAGATTTGCAAAGATGGATGTATGTGAAATATATCTCATGCTAATCACATTACAACAGCTGATACCTTGAGTGCCCATTCGTCAACTCCATTCCATGGGATATTCTCAGGGCGATTATCTGCAATGTACTGCAAAAGGAGATGAGTGAATGATTTAGATGTCAAAATATAATATGATGTGCTTCTTCACTTACACTGTGAAGAGTCTCTCCAGGAAGACCGTTTAATGAGGGGAATGCTTCTCTGTCGAGAGAGAAAACCTTGCTAATTGCCTGGAAAGAAAATAGGTATATTGTTATAAGAAAAAAAAACATGTATCACTACTCTCCATTTGACTGAAATACATACCTCAGTGGCATTCCTGACTTTTTTCTGTGACATGTTAAGAGTTTGAGCAATTCTCTGGAGCATCAAATAAAATTATGAGAGGATAGTTAGAAAGCAAGCAAGCAAGCAAGCAAGCAAGCAAGAAAGGTGGCTATGGATACGTACATCAATTGTTGGAGTTAATCCCCTCTCTTGGAGTCTAGCCTTTGCATTTCTAATCAAACTGAGCCTTTCATGCAAATGAGTGGGTAATCTTAGGGTTCTTGAGTTGTCCACTAAAGCTCTTGAAACACCCTGCGCAGGTTATAAAATCTATCTTACTTACTACTACTCACTGAGCTGAATTAAGCACAATAAACAAGTGATTCACACCTGGCGGATCCACCAATAAACATAAGTTGATATCTTAAAACCCTTGGTAGAATCAAATTTCTCAATTCCTCTGAGCAGTCCAATGAGACCACCCTGCAGTTGCACACAAATAGAGTTAGGGGGTGCTTGGTAACATATTTTTATGATTTCATTCATGTACAATAAATAATACCACACACTACTAATGAGAATGAATCCTCATTAATTTCATTCATTTCCTTTCCCCACCCTCGTTACCCCAGACCAAGCGAACCCTTATTTGTGCTAGGATAGGATAGGGGAGTAGTAGACTAGACGAGCGAACCTGAATAAGGTCAGGCATTTCAGCACCCATGTTATCATATCTTTGAGCGATGGACATGACAAGACGGACATTGCTCATTGCGAGCTTCTCTCTTGCGAGACGACACTCTATCAATCTCGACTGCAAATTAGCACGACTAATCCTGAGGGAAGTTGCAAGTTGCTCATCGGAAGGCTCGCATCCTAGTCTTTCTTTCAATCTATAATATAAGTAAAAATGAAATTAAATGAAATGAAATGCATAGATACAGGCAGGCCAAGGGGAGTATATAATATATATAACCTGGACCTCCGGTCCTCCAAGAAAAGGCCAGCCTTAATCTTTTGTGATAGGTGAACCACTTGAGCATGAGTGAGCAATTGTTCAGTAACAAAACCCCCCTTCACATAATAGCCTCCGCCTCCGCCTCCGCCTCCAGTTTCCAAACTCTGAATTTTGAGTTTTCTATTTCTTTTTATTCTTCTACTTTTAGAATCTAGCCTTCGGCGTCGAGCAGTGGTTCCAGAAGAAGTAATCTCCTGTTGGTGTTTGGGAATAATGGAATTTAGATTCCACTGCTTCTCGAGCATAGATTTTTGCAATAGAAGCAGAGCATCCACCAAGTAATCGGAAGAGTAGTCAGGATCGGGGTCGGAGGAGTCTATCAGCCACGGCTCCATAGTAGAAGAGTGTTTTTTGCACGCCAAATTGAAGGGTGGTTTTTTAGTGGAAGTGGAAATGGAAATGAAACTGGAAGGATGATGTGCATGTGCATCTGCATCTGCATCTGCAGAGCGATAGTGTGAATAGGTCAGCAGCCTTTTACCTGTGCTCAGACCCAAAACACCAGCAGTCGCCATGATCATCACCTCACGCGCCTTCACCCATTAATCAACTACTGGAGTAATAGAAGATGATCGTTTAGATCTCGATGATTGTTTGTTTGGAAATAACAACATTACATTTACATATAATAAATAAATAAATAATGAGATTAATTAATATTTCTTACCTATGGCGATGAGATCCGGTTGGGTTTGTGGCTGGGTGATGAGAAATTGGAAATTGATAATTAATGAACAACATCAACTCTGGGTTGGGGATATCACAGCCTATTGGCTGCTTTAGATTTTTGGTCCTACTTTGGGTGGTCTATATTCTGCCAACTTTACTCCCCCCAACCCAAATATTGTTATACCTGCTCACACCACACAAATATAATAATCCCTCCTCCCATATTATAAATTACTCGTTTTCATTTGTCTCACTATATATTACTCGTTTGCATTTTTGTTTTTTTGAAAAATTACTATTTACTTTTTATTATTATTTTCAATACTTTTTACATCATTTCTATTACTTTTTCATTTTTTTCTATCATATCACACGTACTATATCAATATTTTTATGTCATTCTTAATATTAGTGTCCAAAAATTATGAGCAACTTATAAGGGGACGGATGGAGTATAATTTTATACTTATACATGCATTGCGTCATTCAAATTAGCACCCGAATCACAGTTTGTACTCCCTCCGTCTCAACGTTGTTTTCACCCTTGGGAGTGCACACTTTTTAAGAAAAGTAGAATGATGTATAAAGTTATATTATTAAAATAATAAAATTAGTTAGTTTGAGTGTAAAAATAATGACATCTTGTGCAAATATGTGAATAATGTGAAGATAAAGTTAAAGTCATATGTTTCAATTTATAAGATGTAAAAACAATTATGGGACGAATAAAAAAAGAAAGTGTGCAAATAATAATGAGACGGATGGAGTATCAAACAAGAGATGTGAGTGCCCACTGGGCTAATGCATGCAGTTTCAATCCTTGACCTATTTTTAATTCCAATCTCGGAGGATTACGCAACCTCGATTCACCTCATTTCTCGAAATTTTTAAGCAATAAATTGGGAGACAATTATTGTAGCACAAGTATGTCTACATATAAGCCCCAAATATTAAAAGGGCCTAGCTAGAGCCCGATTACTGGTCAAACTTGTTAAAGCTCAAAAGCACCTTTGAGAGCCAACCGAGAATGCCTGAAGCTCGGAGATGTGCCAACGATCTATCTGAGGTCGAAATGAAGCTCATAGGTATTCATGTGTTTGTCCGAGCACGAGTTTGTTAAAGATCGGAGATGCTTAAACTAATCATCCGAGGATGTCCGAACCTCAGATGACCTTTGTGGTATTCCTGTGCCAAAGATCTATCCGAGATCGAATGAAGCTTAGAGGCATTCCTGTATTTGTCGAGCACGAGCTTGTTGAAGCTCGAAGAAGCTTAAATTGTTCGTCTGAAGATGTACAAACCTTGAACTATCTTTGTGGAATGTCCAAGGGAGTTGAGCAATGATGACGCTGGAGTCCGAGGATCAGCCTCATCTGTTAGAGGACCGAGAATTGACGAGCACCGTCTAATTGTACGAGGCTCCGAGCCACGAGGACTCTCAGAGTCTAGAAAGGAATCAAATCTGATAATTAAGCAGCCACCTGGACCTGACACATTGTACTATTATATTAATTATTCTCTCATATGACATCCATCAATTGGCCTAGTACAACCCATAGTATTGGCCTCTGGCACAATGATGCGGCCATAATCCAAGATTCAACAACCCTAGACCAGTTGCCACATGACATTAGTTTTGTAACCTTAATGTATAAATAGAGTCTCCTAAGACCACCACTATACAAGCATTTCATATATCCAAGCTTATACACATTTAAGCCACATCTCTTGCAATATAAGAGTGAACAAATTTTAATGCTCTTTATGATTTCTACTTTTTATCTATATTGCTAAATTTAATATTGTTACCCTAAAAACCAGCCACATAAATTATTCAAGGACTAACAGTTCATAATTATATATTATAATATTTTATAATTAAACAATAATACTATAAAATCAAACTAATACATGTCAATAAAACTAACTAAAATTGTTCAAAAAATAAACACAAGTACAAATCAATTATAAGATCAAATTGATTTATATAAAACTTCTCCCTAAAATTAAACTTTTTAATATCCCAACTCCAATCCATTTTTATATTAAAAAGCCCAAGGAACTGGGGAAGGAAAAAAGGGAAGAACGAACATAAAAAAAGAAGACATTAGCTAAACTTCAGCTGAATCAAATTACAACAAATTTTCTAATACAATGGAAGCAGAAGGACTTGAAAATACCTGAATGAAGTTTTTAGCATTTAAGGAGTAAACAATACATAAAATAGAAACAGATCCCCTCACCCACCCCAAAGGGAAAAAGGAAAGAAAAGAAAAGAAAAAAGAATGCATCACAACTGCTTGCAACATACAAGAAATGTTAGTAAAGCTAGTATAAATAATGATAGTTTCCCAGAGTGAAAGAAGACGGCTCCTAAGCTCAGAAGGGAGAAGGATTGCACGGAATTGACATTCTACTCCCGAAACAACATTCCCTGGCACTTGGTGGCAAGCTACTCCTGCGCATTAGGCTTCCTCCTGTAATCTTTTCTTCCATGGAAAGTCGGAGGAGCATTGGAGACCGAATAATTACTTCTACGTCCTGTAGAAGGCATACCAAGATAGTGTTATGATATGGATAACATTGCAAAAAGGAGCCGTAAACCCTTTCATCAACTTTGTTTGAACATAGTAAAACAAAAATCAACACTAAAACAGGAAAAAAATGGGGTGGGGGAGGAGGCGGTATTATATAAACTCCTGGCTTCAAGGAGGTTGGGACTGGATTTTCAAATGACTCCACTCACCATCACGGAGTGGTGCTGATCTCCCCATGTTATGCCGCTGCTGAATTGGCTGCTGCCCCAAACGACTGGGAGAACCTTGTGCCGAATGAGGTGCAAAATATGGTTGATTTGTCATGTGGGTGTAGCCATGAATTGCAGGATTGCTCCCTGATTCCCCAACAGGAAAGGACTGAATAGGCCCATCATGCCTAAATTGTGATCCAATGACACAGATTAAATCAAGCCTCAATTAGACACAGAGGGAACACTAGAAAGCATAAAACTTAAATTATGTCATGACCGCTCAATAATTATTTAAGTAAGAATATGGACAAGTCATAAACTTAATCCCCAACATGAGCATTATATACTCTAATATTGAATCATAGTAAAAGTTCAGCATGAAATCAGATGAGGTACACATTTTTATAGATACTGTCATAATGCAAATAATAACATTAAGATAATACATGGGCACAAGCACACACACAAAGGGATAAAATTAGTTTAAGAAATTTGTTTGTTATTTTATAGATAATTCAAATAATACTATTAGGTGGTGATTGGTAGCCAATATTAGAGGTTACAATTTTTTTTAAGTGAAATCTATATAATGTTATTAGGTATGGTGTAATAGAAAAGTTACATAAAATAGTCCTAAAAAGTAATCTCACTTGGTAGAGTGTAATATAGAGAGAGAGAGAAAAAAAAATAAAAGATTTTACTTGGTAGGGTGTGATATGTAGACATATAAGAACAAAAGTTACTATTCAAGCCATACAAAAATTGTAAGGGGTGAGAGATGAAATAATTTATTACAAAGTGAATAGTGAAAAGAGCGTAATATGACCATTTCTTTTACCGATTCATAAGATAACATACCGGGTCAGTATAAATTTGTATCTCCTATCAACCAAGATAAGACCAATACACAAATCCATATTATGACCCTTATCTTGCATATCAAGCAGCAACTTAAGATAATAATAATAATATCTAACAAATCCTTTTGGAATCGCTTTTTAAATAATGTTCTAAAAATTATTATATAATACAATTCATCTTTTCTTTTTCTAATAAAAGAACTTCTACCTTTGAAAACTTAAAATAAATATATTGTTTTGTAGAGTACTTAAGTTCAAATTATCGAAGTCTATCTTAGCAAACTATGTACTGCCTACAGTTGGAGACTTTCAAAAATCTAGTTCAATATAAATAATTTATGTAAAAATAAGTACTCTATGGTAGATTCAAAATGCATTTTCATTTTGCCATGTAAGTAAATCAGCATAGAATGTCCTCAAAACTAACTATGCCTAAAGGCTACCTTTGTAAAATCATAGTTTTGAAAGGTGCGCCTCGGGCACCAAAGGCGAGAGGCTATAGGTGTGACGCCTTTTCTATGCAAGGCAAGGCGCTGTCGCCCGGGCGAGCGCCTTTGGCGCCTTTGGCGCCTTTTTGAGGCGATAAAAGGCACGCCTTAGGCATGCCACTTGATTTTTGTTATATGGAGAGAATTTTAAATAAACTGTGACACTTATATTCAATTATATGTATTTTATTGACACTTTTTTAAGTAGTAGCACTTTCAAAATTAAAATAAGTGTTTAAAATGAAAAATAGATGATAAAAATAAAACCCTAGAACTAGGGTTTCATTTCAAAACATACGCAACCTTCCTCCTCTATCACAACTCTCATGATTGTGATGATTTAACTTGGAGTATGGTTGGTGATGCTCTTGGGGTTGATGAGGCCGTATACCAAACTAGAGGGAAACAAGTGAGCAAGGGAAAAAGGAGAAGGGGAAGGAAAAAAATGTGGGTAGTTCAAGTGCAAGACTACCTTCTAAAGATAAGAGCAAACAAGTGGACAAAGACAATGGGAAAAAAGACTCATCTCTAAAACTTAGAGATGAAGATGACGATGAGGAGGCATTTGATGAAGCGGAAGAGGAAGATGAAGAAGAGTACATCGATGATGATGAGATGTTTGATGAGGAGGAGGAGGAGGGTTTTGATTTTGATGTTGATGGGGATTTAGAAATTGTTAACTTGGTGTGTTAATTTCATGGTTTTTGTTTGTGAAGAATGAACTCGCGAAATCTATCTTCACTTTTTTGTGTTAATTTTATGCTTATCTTATGTTATAATGTTTATTTATTGAGTTTTCAGTTGTATTATGTGGTAGAAAGTCTTATATGATACTCCCTCCGTTCCCCAAATTTATTCCCACTTGTATGGGCACGGGTTTTAAGAAAAGTGAGATAAAGTAGATAAAATGGAATAATTGTGGGGTCCACCAGAGAATAAAGTGATTGTTTGTGAGTGTGATAACAAAATAATATTTTTTAAAAGAGGAATGGGAATAAATTTGGGGAACGGACGAAAATGGAAAGTGAATAAATTTGGGGGACGGAGGGAGTATATTTTTTCAAAATGTATCTCGGGCGTGCCTCGGGCGCGCCTCGGGCACTACCATCCCCTTGGCGCCTTTTGGCGCCTCTCGCCTTTAAAAACTATGTGTAAAATACAGTTATTTTTCAATTTAATCTCATAACAATTCAAATCTAACCAAATTAGTCTCATAACTATGTAATGTTTCAATTTAGTTCCATAACAATTCAAATCTAACCAAATTAGTCTCAAATCGCCGGGAATGACATAAAACGACGTCATTTTACTCACTTTCCATTTACTTATTATATTTTCCAACGAAATTGGCTCACACAGACCCGTGTAATTTTTTTATTTTTGGGTATACCAAAATATTAATGTTTAATTATATGTTTTAAGTTGTTATTTATTACTCCCTCCGTCCCGTAGGAATTTGCACCCTACGGGACGGCACATTTTTTAAGGAAAATTGTTTTATATATAAAGTAGTGTCATATGGGTAAATATGTGTAAAGGTTTGTGAGTGTGCACGTAAGTCAATGTTTCCTTTTTTGGTAGTGTGCAAATTTGTCAATTTTAGATTAGTATAGATTGCCAATGCACTTGGCATTAAATTTAAATTGGAGAATGTTATCTCAAGGAAAAAGCGGCTTCATGATAATAAAACGGTAAATGCAAAGACTGCTTTATTGTGTAAAACATATTTAAGAATATAAAGCTCACCTTTGCACAGAAATAGTGGGATTGGGGAGGCGATTAGAACTTCCTATCAATGGTTCAGTGGAGATTAAAGGTTGACTCAAGTGCATCTCCTGGATAAATTCATTTGTCATGCAGTTTACATCTGAACAATCCTCTTGCAAAAGAAGTTCTTCACTGAAAAGTCACAAGTAATGCAATGTAAAACAATGTACACATCACTGTTTACTGTTTAGACACTTTAAATATGCAAAATAGGAACTTGTAGGATACAAATGACATTCCATCCCCTATTCAAATTTCACCAATATATAGCAAGCATGTAAAATGAAATTATCAACATTCAAGTGACACATTTGATGGTAGGTTGCTTGGACTTGGGTGCGAGTGTCCGATACGGGTGCATATCTAGAACTCCAACTCTCAAGTTTCCAGAATTTAGGATACTTGGACACAGCAAAAAGTGATTCAAAATAAGAATACAGGTGAGGGGATGTGCCTACGTAGTACATATACAGATTTAAAAATATATATATATTATTTATATCTAAATTTATATCCAAGAAGGATCCCCACACCCACACCTATGTCCGCTCCTTAGGATACCGGTACTCCTCTAGTTTTGAAGAGTCCAAACATCATACTAGTAGATAAGACATGAACCCAGTTTCACAGAGGATCGGGACTGTCTTAGTGATTGGATGAACAGGAGTCTTGTTGCCTACAACCATATACTCATACTCAATCGGAGGGTCTTATTGAGATAAAACATGTATCTGGCTCTCCGTTATCAATGGCTAATAACCATCAAGTAGGATCTATCGGACATAATACACACGATGAGACTATAAATGATTATAACATGCCATCATCACTACACCAACACAAGCATTATTAGATTAATCAATACGCATGACAAAGAGACTATAAATGATTATAACATGCCATCATCATTAGAACAACATAAGTGATAGTTACACAAGCATTATTAGATTAACCCATTGCTCAAACTAGCTCACCTCTAAGTGATGCTGAAACACACTATATAGATTTTGAAGAATATCGCTATGCAATGCCATTCAATTTGGTAGTTTCATAAAACACATAAGCAAACACAAAATTAATTCTCCCATTAAAATAATGTCAATCAAAACAACCCTAGTATGCATAAAAGGTAAAATTACCAAAAAGGTTGCACATTAAGAGAAGTAGCTGAGTACAATACTGGATTTACATGCATACCTATAATTGGGGTCCCAATCGCCAGGATCAGGCAGCGAGTTACTAGCCTCAGGCTTTTCATGTGCAGCCCCATGAACATTTTGTATATGAGAAGAGGAGTAACCAGAGGTTACACTCCTCCCTCCTTGCTGCTGTCTCCATGTTGATGCACTTACGGTGGGATGTCGATGAGATGGAGAGCCAACAAATACAGAAGAGTTCCCCTCAGGCTGGCCAAAGGTATTAATATCAGCAAGATTTCCTTGACAGTTAGAGGAGGATACAGACTCTTGGGACTGAAAATTTCCATAATATGCCCAATTCTTTCTTCTGTTGTAATGGCTTCCAGATGCCATCTTTCCCAGAGGGGATCCGTGAGAATTGCCTCTAACAGGAGAAGGAGGACCATAATGTCCAGGTGATCCTGCTGAAATCTGACCATACGAGCTAGGAGGAGTAAATTGTGAAGGACTAGAACCTAGGGACATAGGTGCGAAATTTCCAGGGCTAAAACCGATTCCACTCCCGTGTGGTAGTTGCATAATGCGCCTAGTATCAGGACTATTCCCAAGAATTGACATGCCACTTTGGGTGTAGACATTCATTCCAGATGGACCTGCCGGAGAATAAAATGCATGGAAATTGTTACTGTCTCCATAACTTCCGTAGCTGCTTCCCAGTCCCAGGCTATCATTGTAGCTTCCATGGCTTCCCAAGCTACCGTAGCTACCTGGATGCACATACGACATATATTGGTAATGTGGACTGTTTGACATCACACCTTTGTTCCTTCCGGAGATCTACATGAAAAGGCCCACCTAGGTAATCTGCATCATGACATATATAAACAGAACTGCATATCTCAACAGAAAAATTTGCTCACATTAGGGGAGAGACCAGCGGCAAACCAGTGACCCCCAGCTGGATGATGGTCCACCTTAACATTTTGAGAAACAGGCTGAAAAGGAAGGTAGAAATGCGAAAAAAATCAATTAAACAATCAAAGGAATAGGTAGGGTCACCCAGGCTGCTACAAAAATATACGAATTAATGAATCAAAAGGAGCTAAAGAGAAGAATAGCATATAACAAATAAATGAAAATTCACCCTTTGCATGTTAGGAAATAACACAATAATTCTTATCCACGCAGAATACTTGACTTTCAAGAAAAAAAAAAGATAAACATGTTGACTGATCAGTTTTATTTGACTGGTAAACACAGATAATGGCCAGAAACTGAAATTTGAAGACGAGCAATGAGAAGATAATTTAGTGATACTTACTCACCATATGAGGGGTCTCTGCAGCAGGTTTATAAGGGCATGTGAAAGGTTCCCCGGTCACAAACGGATGCTTTGAAGCCTACAAAACATTAATTATCACTTACAGAAAACATAAACAAACTTTGAAACCAAGGAAACAACAATAGCAGCAGCCAAAAAAGAAAAAGAGTGAACCAATATTTTCAGGTAAAATACAAACTTCATTCTGGAAATACTCTATAGCACTGGACAATCCTTTATAGTGTCCAGATTTGTCAATTAGTTTTATTGTTTTGCCCCTTTGTTATATTCTGGTGATCACAATATTTTCATTTCATTTGCACGCAAAAGCCTTCCAGTCTAAGGATTCGGAGAAAGACCAAGTCATGTCTTAAGATGAATTCATATAGAGTTACCAGATAGATGGGACATCCTATAAGGCTTAGGAAATCTTGGAAGTCTATTAAAACAAGTACAATGCCTCTCTCAACATTGTCATAGAATTTTGGATAATCATATATATCTAACTTGGGCACGTTGGTAAAGATATAAATAACCAAATCTTATACATTAGGCATATGTACTCTGGACAATTACAGAAACATGTTTACTCACTGGAGACTAAATTGAGTATGCAAGTATATATCATGCATAAGGCCTTACAAACTCTATACTACAGAATTGTCTGTTTGCTCGAGAGGGATGAGTACTAAAAAGTTCGAAGGTGCGGGATGTGAATCTTGAATGTAAAGTGCTATTGAGACAAGAAGTTGATGAATTTCATAGCCTTCTTGTCAGCAAAGTAAAAAATTCACTAGAAACATAAAAGAATAAGTTCGAAGTTGAAAAAAGCCTACAGTCTATTGTATTAATTAGATGAACAGACGTGAAATGTAATTTCTGAATTAACATATTGCAAGCCGTCTAAGTTGCAACTAGATCCACTCACAAGAATCTTCTCACTCATGACAATGACCCCTGAGAGTACTGCATTTATTGACAAGCTGAAAATGTTCACCTGCAAAGGCGACCACCTTTTTGCTGGATCAAATTCCACGAGTCCCCTTAAGAAATCAATCAGTGCAGATCGTATTTGACTTTCTGTAAAATTGACAGTCAATGATTATTACTGCAAAGTACGTGTTGCAAAAAAAAAAAAAAAAACTTGTATTCTTGAGTAGGTGTACAGTAATAACCTTTAACAATTTCTTCCTCTGGAAGATTCTTCCTGTAAGGGTACTTTTCGACAATTGCTTCAAGGTTCATGTGATTGAAGTACTCTTTCCCTATTGATGGTTTTTTTGATTCCCTCTGAAATTTAAAGAAAAGTCAGATTAAATAGCAGAAAGAATTAGAAAAAACATAAAACCAAATAAAAGAGTAACAAGGAAGAAAAACACAAAAACTAATAAAGAAATCAAGAGAAAAGCAACACAGAAATTTTGCATGATTGTGCCAGGACCCAGCATAATTGAATGCGATTAATGTAGCATGCTCATAATTCTTCATGGAATGTGTGGAAGGAGTGAATAAACAACTTACTAACTCGGGATTAAGTGGGCCATGTGTTTGGATAGGTTCATTTTATGGTATATATGAAATCCTTGACTTCCATTTTGTGTTTTGATGGACATCAATTCATATAATATGGAGTCCTTTGAAATTCATTTCTCAAATCAGATCCTCCATTCAACCACAGCAAGTGCACACAAACACTCACACGTGAGCATTTATGAATGTATTTTAGTAATATATACAGTCACACATAAGTCATACACATGCATAAATAGAACACAAATCATACAAAATGCAAAATCTCAAAACTGTAGCTTAAAATGTTGAACATGCACTTACAGCTGCATATTCTTCTTCAGTCAAAACCTTATACATGCTAAAAGTGCTTCCATTATTCTGGTCCCTCTCTTCATTGTTGATGCTCCCACTGAATTTAAAGAACTTGCTAGTATTTTTGGCCTTCCGTAGAATATAATCAGGAGGTTGCCCCCTACAAATTTAAGGCGATTAAGCCAAATGCAAGAGAACTGTTGCCTGAGAAAATTATAGCTTTCAAAAAACAGGTTCCTGTAGATACAACAAAAATCTAAGCCTTTATACCACTATGTGCGGCCAGGTATATGGATCATATATCATGATCCTTCTCTGATTCATATGTAGTTTAAGTCTTTTCAGGTCTTCCCCTTCCCCTTTTAATTTGACCTAAAGATTCTCTATTTTCTAATTGTAGAGCTGATGCATCTAAAGGTCAACCATGCACATGTCCAAACAATTATCTTATTTCAGTAATTTTCATGGGGCTATCATTACCTTCTTTCTCATGCATTCATCATTCATATTTTCTGATCTCATTTGCCCACATCCATTCCAATACTCACATTTCTGCTACCCTCATTTTTTCATGTTCATATTAGAGTCACTAACACTCTAATCCATAAAACAGGCTCCCATAAATGATCTTCTTTTGGTCTGTTTCACTGTTACTTTGTTTCTTTATTTTCCCCTCATTCCCCTCATTACGGGCAACAAATTATGAATGGAAAAGGAGCGCATTAACTATTGTAAGTTATACCTGATTAGGATTGATATATTACACACAATAGTTCATGTGAAATACAGATAGTAAGAGGTTTTAATGAACTGAAGAGCATATCTGAATACGAAGTACAAAGAAATATGGCCCAAACATAATTATGAACAGATACACATAATCACCACCAAATATCTCCTGAAGGATAAACCCAAACTCTTGCCAATTGTCAAGTCATTACTTTCTACAAAGATTTTTTTTTTCTTATAGCAGAAAATGCCTAATATGCAGGAAAATATGAAAAAAAAAAAAAAATCAAAGTTATCCAGTTACAGAGGTCAGAGTTAATTAAATTCCCGAAAATGTAAAGGATGATGCCAAACCCTAGAATTTTAATCATCCTCCTCAGAAGGTCAAACTCAGAAGCTCCTGGAAACAATGGCAGCCCTAGGAATAGTTCAGCAACGATGCACCCAAACGACCACATGTCAATTGCTGTAGTGTACCTATATGCCAGGTTAAGGTCTTCAAGCATAACCATTTTTTGCATCACAAAGATTCTGTTTGATAATTAGTTGTCATAAATGAAGAGAAAAAAGAAAATGACAAAGACGAAGGTTTTTAATTCCTCAAAATGGGAGGAAATGGGCTAATCAGGAACTTGTATTTTTTAGACATCGGTTAGAAAGTGTCTGCTCAATCAAGCATCAGGCAACAATTTCCCAAAAGTTTCTTTCCACCACCTTTTTTGTGTGTGTGTGCTGTGAGTGTCTTTGTTGGGGTGGGGGGGGAGGGGGGGGGTTATATCATTTTGTGGGATACTGATATCCTAGAAGGACTTCTGGCGATCTGTAGTACCGACTCTGCAAAAGAAAAAAAGATTGATATATTATCAGCTTAATGAATATCAGTATATCAATAGTCAACAAGTGAGAAATGCTTACCTGTATATAAGAATAAACAGTACGATCTTCCATACAGGCTGATCCGAAGTCTATTATTTTGATTTCTGCTGGCTTGACACTGTCAATTTCATAACTTTACATTTCAGTTTTTGAAAATGAATAAGATGCAAACAAAATTAGGCAGCCCAACATCATAAAGGAGGACCTTGTGCATAAGAGAATGTTTTCTGGTTTTAGATCGCAGTGAATTATACCAGCATCTTTCATAAGATCCAAGCCTCGCAATATCTGCAGTTAAAAGAGACCAATTTCATAATTCATTACTGGATCCAATTCCATAACATGGATGAAATATCTGAAGTCAACACCAATTTGAAGCAAGGAATGACCACCTGTTTCGAAAATAGTTGCACAATGCTCAACGACAATCCCCTAAAATGATTCAACTTGATAAGCTCATACCTGATACAAGAATCTCAAGGAAATGCCAGATGAGTTCCCAGGTGCAATTAAAAAAAAAGGCTTTTTTCTTAAAGAATAACCAGATCAGTTACTCACAGATTAGTATCGAGCAGCTCAAAGGCAATGCATAGGTGACGTTGATACACAAAATAATCATATATCCGAACAATGTGGTGCTTATCCTCAGGATCAAACTTCTTATTTAACTATGGGAAAAAATAAATGTCTGAGACTTTCCGTAGAGTTCGGCAGATAAATCAAAAGAGAGAAGGAAGATTTACTGTTCTCAGAATAGAAACTTCAACAAGCGCCTGCTGGTAATAAGCAGGTAAATTTTTTATTATCTTAACAGCAACAAAACTATTTGTTTCTGCAACCCAGCACTTAGCAACCTGCCCAAATGTGCCGTGACCAAGAACGTCCTTGACAATGTACCTGCATATAGGAGTAGCGGTGAGTCATTTAACGGCAGCTAATGTTATATATTCCAACCAGAGAGAGTTGAAGAGAGGGCTAGTAGAATGAGAGAGAGACAGCAGAATACATTGGCAACTTTTTATATGATACTTAAAAAGGTGTTACATTGGCAACATCGTTTCACAATATAGCATTGGAAAAATTATGTTCTATTATCCCCCAAACAATTAAGAACTGATTACTCATTTTACGCACCTACTTTCCGCAAGTCATATTCTATTGTATCACCATTAGCCCAGAAACAGAATAGTTGCGTGCATGGCAACCTAACAAGCAACTGTCATGATGAATGTCTTGTAGCATGAATAATAATTTCCATTTAGAGATAAAAAGATGAAGAATTATTTGAATGGTTGCATTTTCATATGCCCACTATATAACCACTGACAAGATAGAGTGAAATAAAAGTTGTTAGCTGAAAGTAGACAAAATGAATTACAGTAGTATAAAATCTTATGCATGTGTGCAGTGGAATTAGAAATTATGTAATCATTACCCAGGCATTTCAATAACATAAGGTTGTTCTTGAGTCTTGACACATCTTATTTTGCACATAACCCAAATATGGCCACCAAATAACATTGAGTGGACTTAATTGAACAATCATGTTAATCAGTTTGATAAACTATTAACAATCCATCTAAATATGTAAATATTTTGGAATGCTATTTTGAAATATAACCAGAAACGACAGCGTAATATAGGAAAACTTAGCAGTATGTTTATGAAATTCTTCAACCTATTCAAGCAAGTTCTGTGTTGAGAAATCTCTTGACAACCATTTGTGACCACTTTAGTTCAATATAGTCCCATCTTGAGCTTCGACATTAAATAATTGAATAGATATAATGCTCAATAGGATAAAAACAACTCATGCTTGGTTCGAAAGAAATACTACATCACATAGATCTACATTTATGAAATGAAAGGTCCAAATGATAAACTCTGTGTTCAGTACCCTTAAATCCTTAAACGTATTTGAACCAAACATAATAACCAAAAAAAGGAAATCATATACAAAATCATACCTTCGCTTTGTCTCTGAGTTAACCAAGTGATAGTTTACTGTAAGGATTAGGTCCGACTTTGCATTATCACAACCATCATTCAAAAGTCCAACAGATGGTGATGTTAAGAATCTCTTTGGATTCAATTCTTCCGAATAACTAAACTGAGGGTTGCATATTTGATATATCTCAACAATATCCTTAGTCAACCGGGCAACCAACTGCAACATAAAAGAGTCATGTCAAGGCATTCAACAAAGATTTCAGAAAGCAAAACTGCTCATCGGGAATTGACTGGTGAGTCAATTAGCCGGTAAAATTAATAATAAGATCTTGGAAATAGTAAAATGTGCCATTCTACAGGTCACCAGAAATTTAAACATGCTTAATCAAATCTTCATCAGCCTATTTGACATTGTTACTAATTGATACATATCATTACATCCTCCTCTCAGAATAAGTAAACATTACCAAGGCCTCATTTGGTAGGCAAAGTTATAATTTGAAATATCTTGATCTGTTTGCCGGTGAAAATATTAAGGGGACGCTTGGTGGAGATTCTTCAATTGAAATGAGAATGAAAATAAATAGATAGTAATTATAGTGGTTAAGGAGAATAAAAGATGTATACAACACTATTTTTCTTCTAAATAAGGTAATCATTTGATACTCTTCTTCCTTCTTATAATCATCCTCCTCAATCATTCTCCATGCTACAACCAACAACCTTTTTTTTCTCTCTCCATATTTTAAAAAATTAGAGCACAAAACTACTTAGTAATCACTATGGGGACAAACATTCATTCAGCATAATTAAAGGTGAAAAAGGAAAATAGATTGAAGAATTCAAAGCAAGCACTGCCTGTTTTCTATCCTCCATCAAATAATAATATCGAAATGACATCACACTATGTTCTTTTCATCTAAATCAACAATGATACTCTTCGCATAAACGTGCATGGGATTTTTCATCTAGTTGAAATGACATTTCATAACACCAATTTAGTACTGAGATTTGGTCATTGGTCACGATGATTAAAAAAGTTCAAAACAACATCATTAATGGAAACAGATCTGCAACGGATTTCAATATCAACCTCATATCCTGGTCCCCGGGGAAATATTTCATGCATGAAGCACCACCTATTTATTTTTTCATTTCTGTACATATTCAATCAATCGAACTGAAGATATTTTCTGTCTTTGTTGCCAACTAACTCGTCCTATCTTGCATGATTTCAATGCAGCCTATAAAAAGGCACATTCTTGGACCAGGGGCACTCATGCACCTCTCCCTCACTTCAGACATATGCATTTCTCCATAACTGGAGACTACTTCTTTCAGGTTTCAACATCAGGTGACATAAGCACAAAGTGTAGCCATAGAGTTTCCAGGTATCAGAAAATTGTCATAAGGATCAATTGCCAAAGCAAAAGACTATATGCTATGATACACTTGGAAAATTTGCTTCCAATCAAAACGACACAGAGAGAGCACGTACCGGTCTTCTGACAACCACTCGCAAGGGCTGGTTCTTTACATTGGTATCCGAAGTTGGCAAATAAGGGAGGAAGGCAAGGGGCCTAGGGCGCCAAGATATTAGTCTCGATGTGGATGAAGAAGATGTTGAGCTCTCACTCGCTTCCGACTCCTCTGCCCTACTACCAGTAAAGGCCTCCTCCATAACCCCCACCGCTGCTCTATGTGTGAGTAAAGATACGAGAGAGAGAGAGAGAGAGAGAGAGAAGAAGAAGAAGAAGAAGATGTAGTAGTAGTAGTTGCAAAAGTCAGAAACTGGATGAGTGGCAACGACCAGTGGGATGGTTTAACCCTCCAGCAAATTCAAGGAATTTACCAGAAGATTGCAATCCCATCCTCATTCACAACAACAAGTCAAGGGAGAATCTTCAGGATTAGACCCATCAAAAACGAAATAGCATCAATGGATAAGAAAGACGAAGGGGAAAGGTGGAGTTTGAATTGATCCAGCTGAGTCTTAGGAAATAATTATTGAAATAAGAAAAGTTGAGAATTGAATTTGATTGAAGAGATTTGCAGAAGCCACAGTCGTCGACAATTCTAAGTTTTGGTATTCCTTGCACTGCCGGGGGTGGGGGAAAGGGGAAGGGGGGAGGGAGCCGCTGTCAATTGTCAAATGCGAATTTCTCCCAAGTAATAAATAGCTGTAAACTAGAGCAGTAAATAATAAATAGGCAAAACATACTTTATTTTACCATTCCTTTATTTATAGTCCCATCTCTTCACATTTTCCTTTATTTTCATTTTTTAACAATCTAATACTTTTATCTAATGGTCCAATTTTACTAAATTTATTTATCATTTTATTATGTTTGATAAAATTAGTAGTATTACCTAAAATAATATTCCTCCACTTTTAATATTTATTTTTCATTTTAATATGTTTATGAGTGTGATTAAAAAAATAATATGTTCTAATTAAAAAATGAGAATAGAGGGACGGACAAAAATAGAAAATGAAAATAAATATTGGGAATGGAGGGAGTAATATTTTACACAATCAACTTTAAGGTCCATATAGTTATTCTACTATGTATCGTGTGCATGATATATTTAATTTTCTTAAAAAATACTCTTATCATAATACTCTATGAAATAACCAATAATACCTAAGAAATAATGAGTAATACCCAAAATATAATCAGTGAACATCTATTGCAAAAAAAAAAAAAAATACAACTCGACATGTTACCGTGTGTCTTAAAAAAAAATTAAACTTAAAAATTCAAATACATGCCATGCACATGGTGCATACTAGAATTTATGCAAGTTATATTATTTATACACACAATATACTTATTTTTTTTTAAAAAATATCATATAAAATAAAGGGAGAATTTCATTTTTGCCCTTTTTCACATGGGCAATTTTTTTTTTACCACGTTCCAACAAAAATTTCAATTGTGCCCAAATTGATGTTAAAAGGACAATAATACACTTATTGGCTCTTTTTTATTTATTTATAACACAATTCAATTTTTATCATTCTATCCAAACAAACACTATGAACTCAAAAACAAAGAAAAAATGCAGATAACGGTAGTGTTGCCTATTAATGCTGCTAGTAGGGGTGGGAATAGACCAAATTACTCGACATGGGCCTACGTCCCGACCTACTAAAAGTCTTGTTAGGCTCCTTTTAAACCCAACATGCCGGCATATTTAATTATATATATATATATAATATATAACTATGATAGTAATTTATAAAGTATAATTTATAATTTTTATTATTAATTAATATATAGATGTTCTAATGTAACATGGTCAGTGGCCACAAAAGGTGGTAAGTTGAAGAAAATATGAATGAATGGTTATCTTTCGTTTTGTGATTTTATTTTTCTTTATAAGTATTAGAAGAAAATTGGAAGGAATATTTATCATTTATGTATTGATTTTTTAAACTACTATATGGTTTTGTTATTGTTTTCTTAGTGAGTTGATGTAGGCATTAACAATGTTATTTGTGATTTGATAAAACTTATTAGGTAGGCCTTTAAAAGACTTTCATGTCTGACCTATTTGCTAAAAAGGTCCAGGTCAAGCTGATGTAGATAGAGATTGATATATTATTATTATTGTTGGTCTCGAAACGAGTATAATCAGTGTATGGGGGGAATACACTGATATCAGATTTTCCATAAATCTCAGGAAAATGCTCTTTCAGACTTAGTCAGGAAGATCCTGAAATGTTCTCTCAAACTGATGGTCCTCAGGGACAGCAGGGACGGATCAGTGATGAACCAAATAGGCTAAGTCAGGGTTGTGCTCTCGGAAGCTCAGCTGAGATAACAAACCTATTGACCGCTCTGAAGCTAGTCAGTTGGACTACTATCTCAGTGAGCTCAGTTTAGTGCGGAATGTGAGCCCTTAAGTTTCTACTCGTTTTAGTTTCTGAAAGCTTATTAGTTTGCTTAGTGAAAACGTGGTTAAGGCCAGTGCACAGTTTTAAGGTCAGGATGACAAAGTCAGTCCTGAAGGTTTTCGAAAACAATGCAAGTATGCTTCAGTTTAGTATGATGACAGTTATGATCCTGAGCAAATAGTAAATCAGCACACAAGGGTCTTTTTAACGTGGTTCGGAGATAACCAACTCCTACGTCCACGACCTGATTGAACATGAAGCTATCCTCAAAACCCTGAGGATAGGTACTTGATTTTTACGTGCCAAGGGACACGAGTAGCCAACTTCCTCTCTTAGGAACTGACCCATGGGTGGTTTTACAAGTCTCAGTCCTTCCTACCAACCAACTCACAACCTGAGGGGTTTGGTATTCACGTTTTCCAACTATTGTGTATTGATCCTTCTAACAAATCAGTTCTAATGATAGGATCAATACTCTAAGTAAAATACAGAAAAGATTCCTACTACAACACTAGGGAAATTTAAGGTTTCAGAGTGTTGCTTCAAATGAACTTTGAGTGCTTGGAATCTTGAGAGTTTCTCTTGGAAATTTCCCGTTAACCTTGAATGGGAGCAAGGTCTTCTGTATTTATAGGGAGGTTTGAAATAGATCCGTTGGAATTGATCCGTTTCAAACCTTCATATTTAGGGTAGGTGCAGGTTCTGGTTGTCCTTGTCTGACATGGACCATTCGTAGTATGGCAAAGATTCTGATCCGCCGCCTGCACCTCTGAGAAGCATTAAATGCGCTCAGTCTCCGTACATACCTATCACCTTCTAACTGGTCGCTTTGTCAACGGCTAGTTTGTCGGCATTGACTTCACTGAACCTCATACATTTATAACTCTGAGTTCCTCGTTCTTTACTCAGTATAAATGTTTGTCTTATGTTGGAGACTCTGACATTCTTTTTGCTTCTTCAGACTTCCATTCGCATGTGTAACCTTTGGGTCTCAGGACTTACAAGTATCAGGTTAATTGAAACTAGGCCCAAGTCAGGACTTAAGAACATCAGTAAGACGTTCAGCCTGATCAAGGTTACTTGTGCCCTCACTGATAGAGACTTCCCTGAGCATGTTTAGTTTACTCAGTTATGTCAAGATCAGTGGACTTCTTCAGGATGGCTTCTAGGCATCTTCAGGAGTCTTTCTAGGTTTTTCAGGTTCAGCTTCAGGTTGATCCTCTTCAGGATGATCAACGCCTTCAGGGTTGGAGATACTTCAGACTTTAAGAACGTCTCCATCAGTCTTCACTCCTCAGTACGTTCCCCCTGAACTGAATACCTGTGAATAGAAAATCTATTCTAACCTATCTATCCTAAGCCTATCATCATGATGAACTATACTTAGGCAAATTCATCAAGGGGTTTTGGGATCTAATCAAAACACTTAAGATTGTCCCAACAATTATTATTATTATTATCATTATTATTTTTATGATTTTTAATTTATTGTTATTGGGTCGGGCTTTTAGGGCTTTAATGTCCGAAACCTTAGTAGTGTTATTATAAATATGAGTTCTATGTGATTTGTAGAGGAGTTGAAGATTGAATAGAAAAGAATTGGGTTTATCCCTTTCCCCGTGTTTTAATTGTTGTTTCTGGTATTCTTATGAATCAACGGGATAAACACATTTAATCGCGAAGATCATATTATCCGGCATTCAAAGATTGAATCAACAGATCTTATGATGGTATTACCTTCTCGTTGCGTCAGTTGGTATCATGAGTCAGTACGGCCATGTGAATTATCAATGACACACGATGTTAGCGTTATGGAGGAGGAAACTGATTTCCTCTGGTCTCAATGGGAACCCGCCGTCGATGGGATTTTCGACAGTTATTCCCAAAGAGACATTTCACCGGTATCTTTGCCACCAACATCACCGTTTCTGTCAGCCCTGTTGGCTGCTGCAATGGAGCCACTGCCATCACATCCATATCCACCGATTGTTTCACCGTCATATCCAGATACAGGCCACAACCATTCCACCACAGCTATGCACATGTCCAAGCCACCAGCCACCACAACAGATCACAGACCTTTGATAATAGGACGTTCCCTTCCACCGATGGCGTGCAGCGCTATCGCCACGACGACGAGGGGATTACCTCTCTGTTCACCATCATCCACATCTCCACAATCAGATCAGAAATTGCACCGAGGCCCCAACGCCGTGGCGTATTCGCAGCAACACCTCCGCGTGGCCACTGAACCGCCACATCGGTGCGCCGTGGCCATCGCCGATCTCGTCCATCCTGCAGTGCCTAACGATGCAACTACCGCTGTTACAGGGTTTGCAGCTCTTGGGTCATATTCACGTGGGCCTGGTGTTGGGCCTTTTGATCGTGTGGGCTCATTTGGGTCAGGTATGGTTTTATATATATGTTGATGGTATTCATGGCCCTGTGATAAAAAACGTAATTGGATCCTTTGATGAAGTACTTGATTATAGTAATTATTATTTTAATATTCCTAAAAAAATTTAATATATATATCGTCTCAAGATTTTGGGTAAGATACGTACGACATATATTTTTTAGATCAAGTGCCCTAAAATCTCTAGTTGTTATACTTTATTTGCAGATATTGATCATTTTGTCACCTACATTCTCGTGCTCCAGATACAAATTCTTGCAGATTCGAGGACGAATCTTTTCGAAGTGGGAGAGAATGATGTAAATAGAGATTGATATATTATTATTATTTTTAGGATTTTTAAGTTATTGTTATTGGGTCGGGCTTTAATGCCTGAAACCCTAGTAGTGTTATTATAAATACGAGTTCTATGTGATTTGTAGAAGAATTGAAGATTGAATAGAAAAGAATTGGGTTTATCCCTTTCCCCGTGTTTTAATTGTTGTTTCCGGTATTCTTATGAATCAACGGGATAAACACATTTAATCGCGAAGATCATATTATCCGGCATTCAAAGATTGAATCAACGGATCTTATGATGGTATTGCCTTCTCACTGCATCACAAGCCTACTAAAAAACCTTTTATGGATAACTGGCCAGGCTTAAGCCCATCAATAGTAAATCAGACCCAATTTTTTTACGAGAATCTGGCATATTCCCACCCCTAGCTGCTAGACCATCTTACCTATAACCGTTCAGGCCCAATCTCCATCGTCAACCTTCAATTGAAGCTACAATCACCATGTTTGAAGAGAGAAAAAAAGAGAGTAAAAATTCGAAGCCACCTACAATTTCGATAGAAACAATGTCGCCACCACCGATATTACCGAAAAACAGAGCCAAATTTGACGCTAAGTATTACCCATAGTTTAATGAAGCTATGCCGAAAAATTGCAGATGCTTTGATTCACTGAATTATGTTCTTCTTCAGCTTAAATTTGGGGATATTTGAGTGCAATGGATTGTATTCATTTATAAAACAACAAGTCGCATCAATTTCGTTAAAAGTGTAGCGTCAAGCGAAAATATTAAACACGAGCATCCAATTTATATCAAATTAAACAATTCATTGTCAATTCAAACAATTTCTTTCACCACAATAATAAATTTGCACTATATAGCATTCAATTTTTATCAAATTAAACAACAGAAAACACATCTCTCTATAAGACCTAACAGAATGTCATTTGGATATTCCTCAGGATCCTCATTTTTCGCCTACGTAAGCCCTAACTGCGCAAGTGAAGAAAAACTCTCAAGATGTTTTCTGATATGCTATGTTCTCGCATTTTTTGCGATTGAGGCAATTCTGTTTCTTCATATTCAAACAAGGAAGACTTTAATCTCCGGCGGAGTACTTGGAGCAGCAAAGTCGATGGCGAGGATAGGAGGGATGGAGGTGTTGGTTGCAGATGCAACCGACGAACGGTGGCCGAGCGAGAGAGATGCTAAGAACAGGTTATTTTTCTGACGAATGGAGAAAGACGACGTTCTTCACCGATGCACCTACTGCTCGAGAGAGATGGCTGTTTGGTTGCAAGCAATGATGAAAATATCCCGATATTTCTCTGATATATTCAAGATATATTCATTTTTTATAGTTACTGATATCGATATTTGGTAGAAACGATATTTCCATAATATTCATTAAAAAATAAAAAATATCGATCTGTAATATCGATAAAATATCAAAAGATATCAAGAAAATATCGATAAATTTCGGGAAAAACTCCAAAAAATAGTGTATACATATAACTTTGTCACAACTATAAAATTTATTTAAATTTTTTGTTAAATTTATGTATTAAATATTTGCTCTTAATTTTTTTATAATTTTTAATTTACCGATACCAATATTTGATATCGATATTGTTGACAGGGCGAACTACCTGAGGATAATCACGAAATTATCCCAAGGCTTAGGAGGTCACCCGCTTGTATGAGAACTAAGTCATCAGCCCTAACCAAGGCCAACACGGAGGAGCTCGCCGAGATGGGCAAGGACCTTGCCCAAGCTCCCAGCAGGCCGAGGCCGAAGGCCAGTGGTATCCGAGGAGAAGGGGAGTGCGGGCGAGCTACCCCTCTCGAGAAGAAGCCCACCCTTGTCCGAAGAAAGCCTTGCCGAGGTCCACCCTTGTATCATCCCCAAGAACAGCACAAGGTAGGAGAGCTCGCCAAGTAGCTCACCTAGCTTGAAGGCCCTCGCTCAGAGATGAGTTCGCCATGTAGCTCACCTAGCTTGAAGGCTCGGTTGGCGGATGTACAAATAGGACAGATAGATATGTAGTAGAAGGAGGCATTGTAAAGGAAGCAGTGTGAGGGATTAAGACGAAGGTTACAGACCTTCGCCAACACCGAAAGTCAAATAGGCTCGTAAGGTGCCACCTCACACTCGCACACCTATAAATAAGACCTCTCTTGTAACTATTACAGAAATCCAATCATAATACAAAAATACTTTCTCTCTCTAAAGTCTCTACTTTCTCTCTCTACATAGTTCTCTCAAGAACATAAACACAAAATCTTAGATTATTATTTGGTAGAATTAATACGATATAATAGCCACATAAATGAACACGATTAGTAAATTCTATCAACAATTTGGCGCTAGAAGAAGGGTGCGATTCTTAAAAATTTGAAAAACAAAAATTGGGGTTTGTTGAAGGTTTGAAGATTTGAAGGTGTTCTTGGCCAAAGCTCAAGAACACTTGAAGATACACACACAGTCTTACTCTTTGAATGAAAAACCCAGATTTCTGGACCAAAATCCAAATTTTCAGATTTACAAATTCTGCCCGAAAAAGTTTTCAAACACGCGAGTGTACACGAATAAACTGGATTTCAAATAATTCGTCGCACGCGAGGCTAGACAAAAACTTGGACAAGTCCACCCAAGCTGGAAGACCACGACCTCGGCGACCTACCTCAGCGACCTGCGGCGAGCTACCCCCTGCAAAACCCAAAAATGCCTAAGGAACAGACCTCGGTGAACACCCGGAGGGGAAAGGGCGCCCATTGTTTGAAGGTCCTTGATCTACCCAGTGTTCGAAGCCTCGTAATGCGCAAGGACCAAGGTCCCAAACGTTATAATCAAAATGCTCGAAGGCAAAGGCCAAAGTGCCCAAGGTCGCAAAGGTGCCCTTCCCAAAGGGTCACCAAGCACCTACTGCCATAAGTTAGAAAAATTCGCGAAAAAGACGATTAAAACGTCTAAGGCAAGGTTCATGAAACCCAACTGCCCAACGTGAATTAAACAAAGTACAACTCGCTACCCTAAGTGGTTTAGGACGAGCAATTCGCGGCCCTAAGTGGTGTAAAAAGAAGAATACGTACTATTAAAACAGAGGTACAATTCGTAGTCCAAAGTGACGTAAAACGAACGATTTACTTCTCAAAAGTAGAGTAAGACGAACAATTGAGTACCCAAAAAATGTATATAAACGAGCCAATTAAAATTATAACGTAAAGCGCGAAAACGTAGGTGAACAGAGTTGAAATAAAAAGCTCGAATTTCATTCAAAAATACTTGAGGAATTTTCAAGCCAAAGATGATGCCTGGAAAATCCCTAAGTATAAGTAGTGTTGCTGGCCACAAAGGTCGACCAGCTAACCATCTGTGAAGTACAAAAACGCTCTTTCTAGGCGAGCTGCACATGCCTGACGAGCTACAACTACTTGGACAAAAACCAAAAACTACAAAAATGAAGCTCCTTCTGGGCGAGCTAGGCAACCCGGCGAGCTACTACTAAAAAAACAAAAACTAATCTAAGAAAGCAAAGAAAAAACTCAAGTGTTTGGAGCAGCGGGGGTGGTAGGCGCGGCAGCAGAGACCTCGGCAGGGTTGGGGGCGACCCAGCCAGCTGGGAGGGCGAGCTCAGCGAGAGGAGTGATGTTGCCCGTGAGCCCGCTTGTGTCGAACTCGCTGGTGTCCAACATCGCATCCCCGCAGGCCTCCTGGAGCTGCTCGACAGTGAGGGGGATTTGTTCTTCTTCGCCAGCGACCTCCTCCTCCTCGGCGAGGTTCAATTCCGGCATGGGCACAGTGTTTATGATCTTGAAACGTGCCGGAACGAAATCGAGGGGCACTCCAAGCTCAGGGAGGTCGCCAATGTCGAGCTCCGTCTCGTCAGGGAAGGGGACCAGGTCTAGGCAATCCTTGAAATCCCCAACAACAGCTTTTAGCTCATCATCTTTATGGGCCCGCACCCACCAGATCGCCCGGATGACCTCGGCATAGCACTGCACGAAGCCACTATCCGAGACCTCGGCCCTCGCTGCAACCAAATCCACCGAGGAGGATGCATTGTTGCGGAGCTCGGCGACCTCGCTTACCTTGGCCGAAAGCTCATCCTTCAGCTTCGAGCACCCCTCATCGGCACTCCTGACCAGGCCCCGCTGCAGTTCCAGTCCCTCTTGGTCACATCGTGCTCGCCAACCTCCCGGGCGAGCCTCTCGGTGAGCTCATCTTCCTTGGCCTTGAGTTTCGCCTCTGCATCTTTCTCAAGCCCGACGAGCTTCTTTTGGAGGTCGTCGAGCTGCTTTAGGGCGCTTTGCTCGGCGGCCAGGGATGCAGCGGCCTTCTCCTCGGCGAGCTTCGCCAGCTTTTTGGCCTTGTCGGCAGACTCCGCCAAGGCGATCACTCTCTTATTCTTTTCCTGGCGACCCGCCTCTAGCTCGGCAGCCTGTTCCATTGCCTTCTGATTGGCGAGCAGCAGCCCGCTCGCATAATGCACCGAGAGCATGAGGTTCTCGGCCAAGCTCTGGCCATTCACAGTTGCCACCTGAGGAGTGGACCAAGATCTCGGCAGCTCGCTCACTGTGTTCCAGACTAAGCCCGGAGGGAGACTGCGCATCGAGGTCAATAACCGCGATCTCTCGTAGGCATGGAGGACCTCATGCCGGTTCGGATAGACGATGGGGGCATAACTGCGAGGTCAAGACAGTTGAAAGTTAGAAAGGAAAGATAAAACATATAACTGGAATCAAAGTAACGAGCTACTTACTGGACTCGCTCGGGGTCCCAGCCCAGGAGCGTGTCGTCATTAGCCTGAACCCCGAAAGGAGACGGGGAAGGTGGTGAGCTCCGTATAGGCGTGGCCGCCAATGGAGCAGTGGACTGGGCGGATCCACCTTGTCCGGACCTCGCCGGAGTTCGCTCGGCCGGGTCAGAGTCCTCGTCGCGCAGGCCAGTTTACTTAGTCCTCTTGCGACCTTGGGGGTCCTCATCGCCCGTTCGGGACCCATCGCCTCTAGGAAGACCCCTCTTCCCGTGGTCCCGCTCGGAGGTGGCACCAGCTCGTCCCCCGCCCCTACTGGCCTTGGCGACCTCAGTTATCTTCGCCTTCGTTGGGCCATTGGTTGACCCCTTCTGAGCCCCGGATCCACCCACCTCGCCCCCCGCCTGGGCGAGCTCGGCTTTTTTGCTCGCTTCCAAAGCGAGCAACGAGGGCGGGGCAAGTTTATTCGGGCGGGGTGGACCCATTGCAAAGCTGTGAGCTACCTCTTGGTAGGAGTCCGGGATCTCGACGGTTGGAAAGGCGACCCTGCTATCGTCTGCAAGAGAGAAAAGATTAAACAGTTAGTATCTCGGGAGAGCTACCCCCCCAAATGGGCGAGCTAGGAAGAGTTGTAAACCTGGAAGATCGGGACCTTGGATCGTGAGGTGGTGAGGCAAGGTGAGGAGCCCGGCGAGCCTCAAGCAGTGGTGCTGAGTCAAGTGGGCGATGTCCCGATCTTGTTGACTCCTCAGGTAGCAGACGGCTCGCACCACATCGAATTCGAGTGATGTCTCGGGTTTACCGCGACTCGACTTGTGATGCTTCAAACCTGCAAAAAGGAAAGAATTAGATTAGTAAATCTAATTCAACCCACACACACCAAGTAGGCGACCTACAGCTGGTCTCCCCGTATTCATCGGGGGTTAGGATCCGTTCTCCTTGCCCAGAATAGCTCGCCGAAGCTCGCCAGTCTCCACCCACAAAGAAGAACTGCTTCCAGTCGCGGACCTTGTTCGGGAAGACCCCCAAGAATTTCTCTCCCGGGCGAGCTCGGAGGTAGTAATACCCCTTGCCATCGTTCACTTGCCGAGTTACAGTAAAGAGTTCGTTGATCTCGGCGGTAGTCAGTCGGTTCTCGTACCCCTCCAGCCTGAAGACCGCCAGCGCCGCCAATAAACTACTCCAGGCATTGGGGGTGAGCAGGGTGATGGCGAGGTTGTTGTCGAGCCGGAATCGGCCAATAATCGGGTGCAGGGGCAAAGTTAGCCCGACCTCAAGGGTGTGCACATTAATAGTCGTCAACCCCGCCGGAGGTGCATCAGCTCGCTCATCCTTCCTCGGGGCGTATAGAAAGACGTCAAGCAGGATCCGATATTTCTCACGAAGATGAGGGAACTGGTACTCATGGATAACGCTGGTGACCTCACTTACCTTGTAATTGGATTTTTTCGCCGCATCCCGATATTCTCGCCCGGGAAGTTCGAAGCTCGCCCCGTGCTGGGCGACATACTCGTCCCAATCAAAAGGGTGGACGACCTCGTCGGAAACCTGATGTTCGATCAGTTGAGGCTCCGGGAAACCGATGGAGCGGAACCACTCAACCGTAACTTCCTCCAGGTCACCCTCCCCCTCGCCTACGTCGGCGGCCTCCCCACCGACCTCGGTGACCTCCTCGCCAGCCTCAACGGGCCCTTCGTTGCCACTGGCAACCCTTTCCTCAGGGGCGACCTCCTCGCCTTCCTCCCATACCTCGCGATAAAGGGCGCTGGAAGCCCCCTCCTCCGAACCAGGATGGACCTCTCCAAGAAGCTCGCCAGCACCTGGGCGAGCTACCGAGGTCGCCTCGGAGCTAGAGCCGATCACTATCGGGTCCGTTCGGAGAGTCGGCTTGTCCTCAACCATTGGCTGTTTCTCGGGGTTACGACTGAGGAGAGTTTCACTTGATTCGTGAGTCGACATGATCTCAACAAAGTCCCAAAAAAATCCTCAAACGGTCCAAAAAGCCCAGCTGCCGGAGTCACGGTACGATATTGGTAGGGAAAATCCAAAAGTCACGAGGGAACGTCCAAAATTCCCAAGAACTTAAAGAAATCAAAAGAAAGAAATAAGAAGGGGAAGAGAAATGGGTTTTCTACCTTGGAGAGCGCCGGAAACTTCGTCGGGAGCAAAGGTGTCGTTCGCCGGAAAAGAGCTCTGAAAGTTTGAAAGTGTAAAAGTGGGAAATGAACTCGCCTCCACCTATTTATAGACGTCGGGGAGAGGTCGAATATTCGAGGAATGCAGGGACTTTTTTGCAAAGAATTTAAAAAGTTGCCATGATGGGCGCGGGAAATCACGCCTAAAAAGGTGTGCACGACGCCTTGATTCCCGCATCACGTCGGCCAAGCAACCGCCATGAGGGAGCTCGCCCGCTAGCTCGGCACTTGCCTAAATGTAGTTCGCCCGAGACTCGAGTCCTCGCCCACGGAGACAAACCAGCTCGCCCGCACAATAGATAAATCATGATGTGTGCGAGCTAGGGGGCAAATGTTGACAGGGCGAACTACCTGAGGATAATCACGAAATTATCCCAAGGCTTAGGAGGTCACCCGCTTGTATGAGAACTAAGTCACCAGCCCTAACCAAGGCCAACACGGAGGAGCTCGCCGAGGTGGGCAAGGACCTCGCCCAAGCTCCCAGCAGGCCGAGGCCGAAGGCCAGTGGTATTCGAGGAGAAGGGGAGTGCGGGCGAGCTACCCCTCTCGAGAAGAAGCCGCCCCTGTCCGAAGAAAGTCTTACCGAGGTCCACCCTTGTATCATCCCCAAGAACCGCACAAGGAAGGAGAGCTCGCCAAGTAGCTCGCCTAGCTTGAAGGCCCTCGCTCAGAGAGTAGTTCGCCATGTAGCTCGCCCAGCTTGGAGGCTCGGTTGGCGGATGTACAAATAGGACAGATAGATATGTAGTAGAAGGAGGCATTGTAAAGGAAGCAGTGTGAGGGATTAAGACGAAGGTTACGGACCTTCGCCAACACCGGAAGCCAAATAGGTTCGTAAGGTGCCACCTCACACTCGCACACCTATAAATAAGACCTCTCTTGTAACTATTACAGAATTCCAATCATAATACACAAATACTTTCTCTCTCTAAACTCTCTACTTTCTCTCTCTACATAGTTCTCTCAAGAACATAAACACAAAATCTTAGATTATTGTTTGGTAGAATTAATATGATATAATAGCCACATAAACGAACACGATTAGTAAATTCTATCAACATATATATTTATCGATATTTTCATAAATTTATGATCTCGATATTTCCATTGATATTTTCAACCTTGGTTGCAAGATAATTTTCGTTCCTAAATTGAATTTAATGGATGCATAAGTTTGTTTAATAAATGAAGGGTATTTGAGACTTTTTAAGTCCATTTTGAGCATGAAAGAGAGTTTGTTTCAACTTTCAAGTAGGGCAAAATAGAAATTACCCTCTCCATTTAGGTTAAGTTTGTATATTTTCTTTAAAATAAAATATGACCAATAAAATTAGATGAAAAGAGTAATAAATATATATAGTGCGTCTATATACTTTACATTTGATTTTCCTTCCAATTTCTTATCTTTTCTTCTCACAGTTATATTTTATTCTTCACCAAATATCTTAAACTATAAAAAAAACCTTACTATTCACAATATAAGCACTTATATGATTTTAAAAAAAAGTAAGGGAACAAGAAATTTCAAAGAAAAATATTAATACAAGTATTTTCAATATTTTTTCTATCTTTGGATCAAATTATTTTACACATGTACGGCCACATTTTTTTATGGTCTACTACAGTTTTGTGGATGAACAAAAGTTTTTCAAGAACGAAGGAAGACACATATTCATAAAAAAATGAAATGAGTAGTGTTTTAAAAAATAATTTGGTAAAATTTTATGTATACGATAAAAAAATTGGTTGAACTAAATGTAGTATGAACTAAAAAGTATTTTTCAAAATATATAAATATTATGAGAGTAAAATTTAAAAGAAAATTGTATTTTGAGTTTGTAAATTGTTATAGAACGTCCTGAAAAGGAAAATATGCAAGTATTTGAAAAAAATACTTTATATCGTGGTATATATGGAGGTGTAAATATTGACACTCTTTTAAAGTAAAATTATACACTGAAATATAAAAACACTACAAAATTTTAGAATTTTCGTCCAGAACTGCTGGCATGGATACTCACTCAACTAATTTTATCACCTAAACTATTAAAATAATCAGATATATCACAACGTTTAATTCTGATTTTTTTAAACACTAGTATCACAAAGTTTTTAAAAATGTACATAGCAAATTGAAATCAAATAACCTTAAATGAGTTTTAATCAAGAACACAAGTCATAATGAGATGGTCGAATGGACCAATATGCTCTTTACCTGGGTGGATGGTATAACAATCAAAAGAGAGGAATAAACAAATCTATCCAATATACCAACTGTTAACAACAAAATGTATAGCATAATGTATTGCAGTAGACCTCTTAAACAAGAGCGGTTGGCAGTAGATCAGCTGAGTGCAAACCGTGTAGGCTAAATCAAACTCAATACTATTCAATTGACAAGTACACCATCACTTGCAATGCTTTTGTTAAAACAAATACAGCACATTATAATAGATGGTGCTACTTAACACCTACACCCATTTGAAAATGAATAATCTATTTACATCTATACATATATGCACCACAACCAATAGCTTTGGACTAGGCCATCGCATAGCTGAATATCCACAGGAATTTGGTATATTTAGTTTACCTACCATTTAAAAAGCACACAGGCACCACATATATTTGTGCAAATCTATGGTGGATATGTAGCATCTAAAAGCTCAGTTCAGGAAAGTTAACTGACTGAAGGTAACATTGGGTTCATGCTTAGGCCAGATCCTCCAGAGCCACCTGGCTCTGCATGCTTCACCCTACCAAAATATCTGATATGGCGTAACAACCTTGCCAAAAATGTATTATGGCATATAGTGGAGCTATCACAGACGATTGCCACATGTTTACGTGCTCTTGTTATGGCCACATTAATCCGTCTGCTATCTCCTAAAAACCCAACAGCTCCCATGTTGTTTGAGCGAACCTGAGATGACACGCAAGGCATAAATTTCACATTTCAACAACTATAATATATCTGCCTATACACATACTGTTCACACGCATATACACATATCAGTTGAATCCAGTACTGATATTTAAAAGGGGGAAAAGAAATTTCTCTACATTTAGCAATTTGTTTGCCGATATGGCAGATTAGTCAAATATTACCTGATACTCCCTCCGTCCCACAACTACTTCCATAGTAGTTTTGGGTACACGAATCAAGAAAAAGTAAGTATGTGAGTGTAAAGTTAAATAAAAAAAATAAAAAATGTGTACTTTATTGACTTTTGTGAGTATAAAAAATTTCCTTTTTAGGTGTGTGAAAGAAGAGTTGGGACGTCCATATAAGGAAAGTGTGAAAGTAGTTTTGGAATTGAGGGAGTATAAGTTAACAGCTTCAAGAACTATAACAAGAAACTAAGGTGACACTTGGCTTGGAAATTATTCAATAGGAATGGTAATGAGAATGAGATTAAATATGATAATTATAGTGGTGAATGAGAACAAAAGATGTACACAACACTATTTCTATCTTAAATAAGGTAATCATTACCCAATTTGATTACTCGTCTCCCATCTTATAATTATCCTCTTCAATCAACCCCCATGCTGACCAACCACCTTCTTTTATGTCCATTTTTTTCAAAATTAGAGCACACTACTAATGATGTAACCACCATGAAAACAAACATTCACTCAACATATATACTCAACATATATAAAGGCAAAGAGGGAAAGTGAATTTTCATTCCAATTTCCATTGAAAAATATGAACAAGCGTCCCCTAGGTTTTACCGCACCATGTTCGGTCAATTAACATGATACTGACAATAATCCTGATTCCTAAAAGGGGAAATTGATCTCGGTGTGTGTTGGAGGGAGTATTGTAAGGCTAATTTGGAAAGAAGGAACAATGTTATCTTTCATCAGAAACAGATGAATATGGACTTGTTAGCAGAGCTCAAAGCTCTTGGGTGAAAGAGATGCTGTGAAATGGGTCAGTTTCAATGTTTGGTCAGTTAATCCGCACTAAGCAATAGATGGATAGTATGTAGTGGTCTTCAAAGGTATTGTTCTGCTCCTTCTTGTTGGATAATTTTCTGAAATTTGTTACTGTAAGTTGCGAAAAGATGGGTAGTATCACAAATACCTATCTTCCTTTATTTTGAAATAAGATTACTACACTGATAAAAAATGAAAATCCTGATTCCTAAAAGGAGAAAGGGATGAAATGATATCTGCTACTTTTAACAATAAATATGACAGGTTCATCCACTTCCACTTTTAAGAAATAGAATGCACCATGTCACCAGGAATGGATATGAGTATGACAACCTAATCGATAGGAACATGATAGAAGCTTCACACAGAGAATGAGAGTTGTAAAGGTCGGTGGTCCACAACTTTTCCAATTAAAGATGTATGTGTTTCAGATTCATTATGACTATTTTTGTACTAGATGACAAAGAAAAGCTTCGACATTTCAAGGCTAATCGTTCAGCATCATAGGAAGTGGTAGTGGATAAGAAATTTATATGCTACTGTCCACTGATCCAAGAATTAATAACTTGTGCTGCTTGTATTTCTGTTGTTCTTGAAATAAGACAGAGACAAAATAAGATTATATTTATAGCTTACTCTGGAATATCATAATTATAGGGATTTTTTTATTCTGATAGAAAGCACATGATGTGATTGAGAGGAATTTCATATCCCCAAGTCTCCGCTTAACTATCATTCCTTAATTTATTTCCTGAGCTAGTAGAGGAATTTCTCTCTGTTAAATCCTCATTTCATTGGTTGCCAATACTGCAGAAATTCTCTATAGTATACATATTTTGCACTGCACATCATTCAAATGAATAAGAATTTTCCTGTCACATATCTTTACTTACCATTGATATAATTACAGCATCCCCTTCACGGCCTTGAAAGCTGTCAATAGTTGCAACCTCAACACCGGTGGCTAGGGGAATATCTTCTACCCTGTCTCTTAGTAGTTGCACTTGAGCAACATAAGGAGATTGTACCACTATGCTTGCTGGGCTAACACCTACAAATCATGAATATTTTAAAATCGCGACTAAGATATCTGCAAATTACTGTAATGGTAGTTGTCAAATATATCTACACAGAAAAGACTATTCAAGGAGTCAAATGGTTTCTGAAGATCCAAGAAAAAAAAAAAGATAGATGCAACTCAATTTTGCTTTTGATATATTTCAACTATTATTATTTTTCATTAACTTTACAGTTTTTTTCTGAACCAGCAATACTGAGCGATCCCTTCCCCAAAGTAAGCTCACCCCATAACACAGGGGGTGTTTGCAAAAATTTATGCTCTTGAGAAAGTGAGTTAATTTAGTGCTTGTGAGAAAAATTGATTAATAATCAAAGTGATTGTAAAATTTGTACAAAGTAGAAGTTGAGTGTTTGATAAAAGGATAAATATAAGAGATATAGAAGGATCCCTTACAAGCATAAATTTTAGATTTTAGGTGATCAATTTAAGTAAAAAATCCAATTTAAATACACTCAAATCAGCTTTAATCTGCTGCAAACACATCTACAATCAATCCATAATTGTAGACTTACAATCATCGAAGTATAGACATTTTACAAGACATGGTCTAAACAATTCATATTCTCTAGCCTGTCTAACTACATAAGTGGATCATGCATGTAGATATAGTATGATAAAAGTATTTCAGATGATCTTTTAGAGATGAAGCAGGTACAAGAATTTAGATGCTTGCAATAGCGAGATTATTAAGTTGAATTAGATAACAGGTGCAAGGGATACCAGCATAAATCAAGGAAAAAATATGTTGTACGACGATATCTGCTTCGCCTTCATTGTAGAAGGAGCCAGTGCCAGCTGGATCTAACTGCTCTTCACACCCAACAGACAAACTTCCATATGGCATTCTTGTGTCAAGCAATAGCAGAGGGCATTGTGTTATCCATGTTGGCTGCAATAAGTACGAATATTTGGTCAAGAATAAACAAGGTTTTGTTATTTTGTAGAGGAGTTGAAGAAAGATATACTTACCTCACCCAAATACAAAACATAAGGAAAATCCAGATGATGAGTGCACACATGATCAGGTTTTGACAAACTTGGGGCTGCTTGGTTAGAAGGTATACAAGTGAGGTGGTTAAAAGTTACCAATAAAGAAGACAAACTTGGGGCTGCTTGGTTAGAAGGTATACAAGTGAGGTGGTTAGAAAATTAACAATAAAGAAGGTGGTTTCAGGAAATATCAAAGATGTTACATATATTTCTAAACATGGTCATTATACTCATGGAATTCCATGATTCTGGTACGTGTACATATGCTTTAGTCGAGAAGGAAACGAGCTACATCTACAGATTAATGGAGGATGGTTTTTGACACCTGGTACATATGCGCTCCTGAAATTTTCCTGAAGGGAGCTGAGGACTTAACAGCTCAGGGTTACAGTGGTCCATATGGTATGTAAAAAATGTTTTAGAAACCATGGATTGGAACAAAAATTTAAGCCAAAGGGAGATGAATTGAGCCTTCATATGGTAATTGATATTTTAAAAAGACAGTAGCAGTAATATATTGTTAAGTGTATAATAGTGGGAGAAAGAAGGCTACAACCAAGCTAGGGAACACAATAAAGATAAAATTTTATTGTAATGCTGAACATGATATATGGCAAAATATACCTTAACCAATGGAGAATCAGAAAGAAGATGAGCAGTGACACTGGCAGAGGATTTCAGTATTCCATTATACATCTCCTTAGAAGCCCAACTAGCTATTGCATTATTCATCCTAAACTGAGTTGTTAACTTTGCTGCAAGAACCCCTTTCTGCAAAGTTGATGCTCTCTCCAATAACGAAACTCCAAGACCACCTTCTAAGGCTTTTCTAGATAATATCACTGGAGCAAGTTGGCATTGATCCCCTGCAAGTATACAACGCTTTCCCAGCAATATTGGTATCCAGCAAGAAGGTTCAATGGCTTGACCTGCTTCATCTATGACCACCAAGTCAAATGAGTTGAGCCATCTAATCATGGGGTCAGCTGCTCCAATATTCGTGGCAAGCACAACTTGAGCACCTGATAGAATTTCTCTAACAGTTTCTCTCTCTTTCTTCTTCATCGCCTTTCCCAACTGTTTCAGAAGCTGACGGATCCCAGCAGCTAATGAATCATCTTTTAAGCAATGACTAAGATCCTTCCTCAAATTAGATTTCTTCCTCTCAAACTCTGATTTAAAATCTGAAAGTCTATTATTGACAATTTCGACCAATGATTTGGAAGAGACAGCAGGCGATATACGTGCAGGATTACCAACGCGAACAATATTAGCCCCAATATCAGATAGCTTCTCAACCATGTTGTCTACAGCAGCATTAGTGGGTGCTGTAACAAGTACCCTTTCACCCTGTTTAACAACAAGTGAAATTAGTTGCTTCAGCACACCAGTCTTTCCAGTTCCAGGTGGTCCTTGAATTATCAATACTGGACGCTTCTTGTTCAAACCTAGTGCAATTGCTCTTTTCTGGGACTTGTCATAGAATTCAGAATCTAACAACCCATTCAATTCTACTTCAGACCAATCGATCAAGTCATTGTCCCCCAGCCATGCAATATCTTCTTTATCTCCAAATATTGTCGACACAACTGCTATTGATGAATTCTTCTTCTGCAAACCTTTCTTCTGAAGCATCATTAAAGCTTCACAATTGCGCTGCACAGTAAATAGATCAAAGTGAATGAAAACATAGGTGCTGATAATCAACAATCCCAATAAGTTTTCCGTATGTGCTCTACTCGCTTCACATAACAAGATCAAGACGATTTAGTACCTCATACGTGAGTGTATCAGCCAAACCTTGGATGCGATCTATGCGGATAGTCCTGCCAAAAAGTTTAGAAAAGGTAGGATCACCATGACGAGATTCAAGAGCTACACTAATGCTACATCCATCATCTCCTAAATTATTAACAAAGCCTTGCATGCAAGACGTTGCACCAGCCCCCCTACTGTCACATATCCTCACACAAACCATGTCTCCCGGTGAAAGGTTAGTGGGTGGCAATCTGTGATTCCCCTCAACTCTGAACAAAACCAAATTCATTCCTCCCAATCCTGCATGTACAAGCTAATATTGTGAGTTTTAAAAGCATCAAAATATTAACCAGATCATCTTTTTCATCAGTTATGTCATGATGATGATGATGCTCAATATATATTAACCAGTAGAGGTGCTGATGGCATTCAGATTGCATATTGTATCACAGAGTTCTTGCTCTGCCTGCGAATGGCTGACCAAAAATTCAACTGGCTTTGCCGAATGGGAATGTTCATCAGGTGTTGGAATAGCATTCAGCTCCTCCTGAGTAAACTCCAATTCAGCATCCCTTTCTATGCGAAGCAAATCAGACATGTGCTGGGTGAATTCATCAATCCTGCATTGAATGGCTTTGACCTTGTCGATTTCCAATCCCAAAACACCATGGACCGACTTGGGCAGGGAGGTCTTCCTGGCAATGGCCCTATGCTGAGCTGCAGAAAATGCATAAAGTCAATTCAGAGCAATTGGCACGGGGCACATATAAAAAACAATTAAGTACCAACGCAAACAGACTCGATGACTGATATATGTGATAAATCCAAGAGATAAGAGTCGGACCTGAATTAGCTAGCTGTTTAAGCAGCATCCATGACTGGGTTTCGCGCCAGCTATCAATGAGAGACTTGCGCTGCAGTTGCTGGAGAACATCCCTGAGCTCCCTCTGGAAGTGGTCGAAAAGGGTGGGATAATGAGTGCAAGCTTTGAGGCATATGGCCTCCACGCCTAGGGGCATGGGGACGGCATTAAGGTAAGGCTGAGCCTGAACAACAAACGTGAGGCCCGGCCCCATTCGCTGTCCCAATTCCTCAAAATCCCCCTCCATCTCCGCCATTGCGAAATCCACAGCCATGGCTTTCATTCCTTGGGATATCCATTTCACCACAGCTTTGCCCAGATCCCTTCGCCCCAGGGGGTCTCCATTCTGATTAGGATTTTGCACTTGGTTTGCTTTCTTTCTACTGTCTAGGGATTTTTCAGTAACAGCGCCAATGGCATCACCCTTGCGGCGGCTTCTTCTCTTACTGCTTGGGATACTTGCACTGGTCCAAACACGACGTGAAATTGGGGAAACCAATTGCCGGCGTATGGCCGTTGCCGTTGGAGACTTCAATATTGAGGCGGAAACGCCGCCGCAGAAAATGGACGACGCTTCCATCATCGCAGGATCCTCCCAATTACATGTGGAGTTCAAATAAATCAATTAACTACTGACCCACATTTAGCCAGCACCAGTCAGAAGAGAAATAAAGAGCTCGAAAGAATGAACGAATTATTCATTTTTCTGTGGGCGAGAACCAACCGAATGCCAGGCCCAGGTCACTGACGATTTATTCCTTCTTTCTTTTTCCACGTCATGCATTTTCAATATAAGAGCTTAGACTATGATCATTAACAATCACTCAATTAAATATTATTTTTCTTTCGTCCATTTGTACAATCACAAAAACTTAGATAAAATATTTCACGGTGTGAAACGATACTATATTGTTAAATGAGTCAAACAATAATCGGGCGGATCGGGTCGGATCATACAAGAAACGGTAATTAGAAACGAGTCATTAATAATTCATTTCAAAGTTTGCATTCACACTCTCGTTCTCAATTTCTTCGTTTTCTCTCTCGTTTCTATGTCTTCCTTCTCAATCTCCGGCAGTTATTGCGACAGTTATCGGCGATTCTCTACTTTTTCCAACATTTCCGATTTTAGCGAAATTGCTGCCCCTACCGTACTCCAGCTTGGTAGTTTCCACCGTCTGTCCAGGATTGAGCCCTGAGATTTGATGGCGGACTTAAAAAGCCACCTTTAGACGTTTTATGCTCAATCATTCTAGATAATGCTTGCATTCTCTGTCTTACCGCGGCTGTTGGCACAGAGTTAGCAGATGCTTATTCCCCAGATATCATCTGTGCTTCTTCTTCGGGAAAAGAAGTTCACGACCTGTGGGCCTTCTACTTCCACGTGGCATTGCTCTGTCAGGCTTTCGCCCATTGCGGAAAATTCTCTACTACTGCCTCCCGTAGGAGTCTGAGCCGTGTCTCAGCTCCAGTGTGGCTAATCATCCTCCCGGACCCCGAGTAGCGGCATATCATCTCTTAAAAAAAAAAAATCCTATAATAGATTAAATTGCTAATTTCGATTTTATAATTAAGGAACTATTTATTTTATGAAAGTTTCAACCTTAGAGCATATATTAACTCATATTTCTTTTTTCGATCGTTTCAATTATAATTACTCCCTCCGTTCCAGACCAATTTGCACACTTTCAATTTTTGGTTGTCCCAAATCAATTTGCACACTACTTAAAAGGGAAACATCGATTTGCGTGCACACTCACAAAACTTTCCACACATTTACCCATACACCACTACTTTATTTAAAAAATACATTTTTCTTAAACCGTGTGTCATCCCAGGGGTGCAAATACCCCTGGGACGGAGGGAGTACAATTCATTTGATAACCTTTTTAGTTGATGAAATCGTCCAGACTCCCCTTTTTTGGTATATCTAAAAACTAGAACTAGCAAATCACACCAAAACAAAAGGGGATGGTCCTCATTTTCTCTGTTCAATCAAGAGAAAACCCCACCTTTATATTTCGACGTGACTTTAATACGCAACAATCAGACTTTCGAAAAAATTGCATTTGATGAACTCTACACATTGAAAAATATGGTACCTTATTTTCCTCAACAAATTTTCCTTATATATAAGTGTTAATATATATATATATAATCTATATACACTATATGCACGTATATTTCCATATATATTATGTGGAAGTAATTTATTTATTCTACTTATTAATATCTTATATATGAGTGTGTCTCTGGTGCACTTGGGTGCATCCCATGCACTCTTAATTGAGCCTCAATTTCAAAATTAATTTTGACCAACCCATACTCGAAATTAGACAAGTCAAAATTAAAATTAAAATTGGATCTAAAGTTTAAGTGCATACTATGCACTTGGGTGCACCCAAAATTTTGTGTTTATATATATATATATATATATTAATTTCAAATTTATTATTTTACGTATAAGATTTGATATCATTTAGTTAGTTTGGTTTGGGAAAACTTTAAAGAAGACTACTTCTTCACGTCGGTCAATTTTATTATTTTCTCAACAAACTCTTTCTTCCATATATCTATAATACATTCGTCATTTGAAATGGAGATACCACAGAATACACAATTGTCTCTCACCAAATCGTCTTCCTAAGAAACTATCATATAATATAAGTTGATCGAGACAACTAACAGTGATATCTTTTTCTGGTTAGAACCCGTCATCTAAGAAGGCATGAATTTGTCATGCATCATTGTATTCATGCCTCATTGTGTCATTAATTCTAGCATATGAATATTTTGAATTGGTTTTGGTTTGTTGATTATGTAGCAATGAATGCATCAAACAAACAAGAGTACGTAATGCATGCACTTTCAAGAGTACGTAGTACATGAAGGAAACAAACAAGGCAATTGGAGGTAGGTCCCAACCATCGCATTGCTCCTGCGTTATCTTTGAAAGATGATTTTCCCTCCACAGGTAACTATTTGATCAAAATGACCACTCATTTTCCATGTTCCCAACGAGATCTATACGCTAAAAGCAGAGCTACACGACCTTCCCGATTGGGGCCCACGCAAATACGTGCTACGCCGATGCTAAACTTCAAATGGGCATAACTCTGCGCATAGAGGTCCATTTGGGGTGAATTTTTTTTATTTTAGGTGTCTCGACGAGATCTATCCGATGCAAACCGCCAAAGGCGGTTTGGGCCACCAAAATTTGCAATAATCGCCTTTTTCAACTGTAATCTAATATTTTTGGATGAAATGTCATGCTTTTCAAATATTCGAACAAATATTCTCCACACTTGTTCTAGTTTATTTTTGAATTTTTTTGTTGTACGGCTCCGTTGCATTTAACTTCAATTTTGATGTGGAACAACTCCATTCATGAAATAACAACTTTCATAGGTCCTATTTATCTATCTCTATATGTTTTCTAAATTAAGTGGCAGATGACCGCAATATTTTGAGATAGATAAATATATAGGACCGTCATGCCAGTTGGGGAGACACTGCGCATGCCCAAGTCAAATGCAATTGATCGGGAAAAAGGTAGAAAACCTAAAATTTGAGAACTCAAATGCAAATTCTAACTGCAGAAATGGATTTCATGATCGATTTCGTGGGTAATGGAAAGGTTTTCGTGGCAAATGGGTGTCATTTGATTTTTTTCCGTTTAATTGACAATTGATCTAGAAAAGATCGAAAAACCTGAAATTCGGACAAATGCAAAATTTATCTGCATAAATGGATTACCCGATTGATTTTAAGGGAGTGGTATATTTTCGTGGCAAAAGGGTGTCATTTGATTTTTTTTCTATTTTTTCGGTAATCGATTGAGAAAAGATAATAAAACTTGAAATTCGAGATCTCAAATGCAAAATCTAACTGTGCATAGGGATTCACAATCGATTTTTAGTGGGGTGACAATATTTAGTGGCAAAACTCTAAGCGGTTATATTTTTAAGTTTTTTCCCACTTTTCTTGATTAATCGTCGAACGATCATGAAGAACGTTACTTTTCATCTCCTACAATGCAACATCTAACTGCAAAGATGGATTCTACAGCTGATTTTGAGGGGGTTGACAAGGTTTTGTGGCGTAGACCTAATGTTAAATTTAATGTTGGACTTAATGTTGGGCATAATGTTGGATGAAATGTCCCAACATCGAGTCCAATATTTCATTTGCACGCCCAGGACATCACAAGCAACTTACCCACCAGGTCAACATGAAATAGACAAGTGATATGCACACAATTGCTACATGTCACATAAGAAGAAGAGCTAGTGACGGTCATTGGATGATGGTTGGCGCACGACACGCCCGAGCGCCGGTCAACGGATAGTGGTTGTAGGTATTTCGAAAATGATGGTAAATGCTCAAAATGAGTATTGTGGGATGACGGTTGGCGCACGGCACGCCCGAGCACCGGCCAATGGATGATGGTTGTGGGCATTGTGGAAATGACGGTAAACACTCAAAATGAGTATTGTGGGATGACGGTTGGCGCACGGTACACCCAAGCGCCGACCATTGGATGACAGTTGGTGCATGGCACGCCCAATCACCAGCCAACGGAAGACAGTTGGTGAACGGTACGCCCGAGTGCCGGCAATCGGATGACGGTTGGTGAAAATAGGCGAACACAATGTGTACTATCTCGCCTGATGGGTGGTTGTAACGTGTCTCGACCCGCCGATGGGTAGACGGAACATGTACATTCCCATCGGATAGGTAGATGCAACATATACCATCCCACCGAGGTCAGAGACAGGAGACACGGCGTGTGCCGTTCCGTCAGATGGGTAGACACAACGCGTGTCGTCATGCCGGATGGGGAGACACTGCGCATGCCTAAGTCAAATACAATTGATCGGTAAAAGGTAGAAAACCTGAAATTTGAGAGCTCTAATGAAAATTCTAACTACAGAAATGGATTTCAAGATCAATTTCGTGGGTAGTTGGAAGGTTTTCGTGGCAAATTGGTGTCATTTGATTTTTTCCCATTTAATTGACAATTGATCTAGAAAAGATCGAAAACTTGAAATTTGGGATCTCAGATGCAAAATCTAACTGTATAAATGGATTCCCCGGTCGATTTTAAGGAGAGTGACATATTTTTGTGGCAAAAGGGTGTCACTTGATTTTTTTGCATTTTCGGTAATCGATCGAGAAAAGATAAAAAAACTTAAAATTCGAGATCTCAAATGAAAATTCTAATTGTGTAAAGGGATTTCGCGATCGATTTTGAGTAGGGTGGCAAGGTTTCGTGGCAAAACTCCAAGAGGTTATATTTTTTAGGTTTTTCCCACTTTCCCGATTAATCGTCGATCGATCATGAAGAACGTTGCATTTTAGCACCTCCAATGAAAAATCTAACTGCAAAGATGGATTCTACAGTTGATTTTGAGGGGGTTGGGAAGGTTTTGTGGCATAGACCTAATGTTAATTTAATGTTGGACTTAATATTGGGCATAATGTTGGATGAAATGTCCCAACATCGAGTCCAACATTTCATTTGCACGCCCATGACATCACAAACAAATTACCCACCAGGTCAACATGAAGTAGGCAAGTGATATGCACACAATTGCTACATGTCACATAAGAAGAAGAGCTAGTGATTGTTATCGGATGATGGTTGGCGCACGACACGCCTCAGTGCCGGACAACGAATGACGGTTTTGGTTATTGCGGAAATGATGCTAAACGCTCAAAATGTGCATTGTGGGATAATGGTTGGCGCACATCACACCCGAGTGTCGGCCAATGGATGATGTTTGTGGGCATTGCGGAAATGACGGTAAACACTCAAAATGAGCATTGTGGGATGACGGTTGACGCACGACACCCCCAAGCCTCGGCCATTGGATAACAGTTGGTGCACGGCATGCCTGATAACCAGCCAACGGATGACGGTTGGTGCACGGCACACCCGAGCACCGGCCATCGGATGAAGGTTGATAAAAATAGACGAACACAACGTGTACCATCCCGCCGGATGGGTGGTGGCAACATGCCCCGACCCGTCGATGGGCAGATGAAACGTGTACATTCCTATCGGATGGATAGACGTAGTGTGTACCATCCCACCGAGGTCAGACACAAATGCGTGCCAACCATCATGCCGGATGGGGAGATACGTCGTGTGTCGTTCCGTCGGATGGGCAGATACAACGCGTGCCGTCATGCTGGATGGGGAGATACTGCGCATGCCCAAGTTAAATGTAATCGATCGGGAAAAGGTAGAAAATATGAAATTTGAGGACTCTAATGCAAATTCTAACTGCAAAAATGGATTTCACAATCGATTTCTTGGGTAGTGGGAAGGTTTTCGTGGCAAATGAGTGTTATTTGATTTTTTCCTGTTTAATTGACAAAATTGATCTAGAAAAGATTGAAAAATCCAAAATTCGGGATCTCAGATTCAAAATCTAACTGCATAAATGGATTCCCAATTGATTTTAAGGGGAGTGGCATATTTTCGTGGCAAAAGGGTGTCAATTGATTTTACCCATTTTTTCAGTAATCGATCGAGAAAAAATAAAAAAACTTGAAATATGAGATCTCAAATGCAAAATCTAACAGTGTAAAGGGATTTCGTGATCAATTTTTAGTGGGGTGGCAAGGTTTCGTGGCAAAACTCTAAGCGGTTATATTTTAAAGTTTTTTTCCCACATTTCCCTATTAATCGTCAATCGATCGTGAAGAACGTTGCATTTCGGCACTTCCAATGCAAAATCTAACTGCAAAGATGGATTCTACAACTGATTTTGCGGGGGTTGGCAAGGTTTTGTCGCATAGACCTAATGTTAAATTTAATGTTGGACTTAATGTTGGATGAAATATCTCAACATCGAATCCAACATTTCATTTGAACGCCCAGGACACACAAGCAACTTACCCACCACGTCAACATGAAGCAGGCAAGTGATATGCACACAACTGCTACATGTCACATAAGAAGAAGAGCTAGTGATGGTCATCAGATGATGGTTTGCGAACGACACGCCTGAGCCCTGGTAAACAGATGGCGGTTGTGGGTATTGTGGAAATGATGGTAAATGTTCAAAATGAGCATTGTGGGATTATGGTTGGCATACGCCACGCACAAGTGCGACCATTTGATGACAGTTGGTGCACGACACGCCCAATCACCAGCCAACGAATGACAGTTGATGCACGGCACGCCCGAGCACCGGCTATTAGTTGACGGTTGATGAAAATAGGCAAACACAATGTGTAACATCCCGCGGGATGGGGGGTCGCAACGTGTCCTGACCCACCGATGGGCAGACGGAACATGTACATTCCCATCGAATGGGCAGGCGCAGCGTGTACCATCCCACCGAGGTCAGATACAAACGCGTGCTAGCCGTCATACCAGAGATATAGCGTGTGCCGTTCCGTCGGATGGGCAGACACAACGCGTGCCGTCATGCTGGATGGGGAGATACTGCACATGCCCAAGTCAAATGCAATCGATTGGGAAAAGGTAGAAAACCTGAAATTTGAGAACTCTAATGCAAATTCTAACTGCATAAATGGATTTCATGATCAATTTCGTGGGTAGTGGGAAGGTTTTCGTGGCAAATGGGTGTCATTTGATTTTTTTCCCATTTAATTGACAAATCTAGAAAAGATTAAAAAACCTGAAATTCAGGATCTCAGATGCAAAATCAAACTGCATAAATGGATTCTCCGATCGATTTTAAGGGGAGTGGCATATTTTCATGGCAAAAGGGTGTCAATTGATTTTTTCCCATTTTTTCGGTAATCGATCGAGAAAAGATAAAAAAACTTGAAATTTGAGACTGTTGATAGAATTTACTAATCGGTGTATTTATGTGGCTCTTATAACGTATTAATTCTACCAAATAATAATCCAAGATTTTGTGTTCTTGGAAATAATAGAGAGAGAAAGTGGAGAGTTAGAGAGAGAAAGTTGTTGTGTATTATAATTGGGATTAATTCTGTAATAGTTACAAGAGAGGTCTTATTTATAGGTATGCAAGTGTGAGGTGGCACCTTACGAGCCTATTTGGCTTCCGGTGTTGACTAAGGTCCGTAACCTTCGCCTTGGTTCCTCACAATGCTACCTTTACAATGCCCCGTCCTACTATATACTTAACTGATCTATATACACATCCCGTAGGTGCACTGATCCTGGGCGAGCTCCTTGGGTGAGCTCCTAGGCCTTGTGCTATTTTCGGGCAGCGTAGGGATGGGCCTCGGCTCGGTCTCTATGCTCGCGGGCGAGCTACCCCTTAGTGGGCGAGCTCCCCTCTCTTGTCCGATCGATAAGCTGGCATCAGGCTTCCGGGGTCTGGGCGAGCTTCATTGCCTTGTGTAGTTTTATGTTGGCTAGCTCCTCCGTGTTGGCTAGCTACTCCGTGTTGGCTAGCTCCTCCATGTTGGCGAGCTACTCCGTGTTGGCTAGCTCCTCCATGTTGGCTAGCTACTCCGGCATTAATTCTTGTAATCCTCCATGAAAAATACGTACTACTTAAACAGAGGTACAATTCGTAGTCCTAAGTGACGTAAAATGAATGATTCGCTTCTCAAAAGTAGAGTAAGATGAACAGCTAAGTACCCGAAAAATATGTAAACGAGCTAGTAAAAGACTATAACGTGCAAAAAAATATAAACAGTTGGGGGCACATTCACCAACGGTAGGAATAATCTATCCCTCAACCGGAGTGAACAGTGACATCTCAAAAGCAGAAGCGCTCGCCGAGAAACCATATATTGAATATTCCAGGTATAGAGAAATATTGAGTGCAGACTATTTTTCAAATGTATCTACTTGCAGGTATGAAGAAAAACAAGAAGCCAGTGCTCACTCAACCCGCACGAATGGAGTAATGAACGCAGAGATTCAAATAACCTACGGGTATCTGAAAGGATTGCACGGTGCTCTTTTTTCCCTACGACAGGTTTGTCCACAAAGGTGGTTTACGACTAGGTTTTTAATGAGGCCTGTAGCGTCCTTCTATGTATTCGTTACACGGTTATAGAATCCTGCGAAGCCACTCTTGATGCATCTATGCATGAACGCAAGGAAATATAAGCACAAAGGAGAAGACAGAGCGAGAGACAGATCAATTCAAGCTCAATCTACTCTCTCTTATGGAAATAGTTCGCCGACGCTCGAGCCTTAGTCCATAGGGATAAATCAGCTCGCCCACACATTAGAAATATCATGATGTGAGCGAGCTGGGGGGTAAATGTTGATAGGCGAACTAAAGCAAACTACTGGTAAAGGATTTCAAGAATAAATGCTGGAGTAGCTAGCCAACATGGAGGAGCTAGCCAACACGGAGGAGCTAGCCAACACGGAGGAGCTAGCCAACATGGAGGAGCTAGCCAACACGGAGTAGCTCGCCAACATGGAGGAGCTTGCCAACACGGAGTAGCTAGCCAACACGGAGGAGCTAGCCAACATAAAACTACACAAGGCAATGAAGCTCGCCCAGACCCCGGAAGCTTGATGCCAGCTTATCGATCGGACAAGAGAGGGGAGCTCGCCCACTAAGGGGTAGCTCGCCCGCGAGCATAGAGACCGAGCTGAGGCCCATCCCTACGCTGCCCGAAAATAGCACAAGGCCTAGGAGCTCACCCAAGGAGCTCGCCCAGGATCAGTGCACCTACGGGATGTGTATATAGATCAGTTAAGTATGTAGTAGGATGGGGCATTGTAAAGGTAGCATTGTAAGGGACCAAGGCGAAGGTTACGGACCTTCGTCAACACCGGAAGCCAAATAGGCTCGTAAGGTGCCACCTCACACTTGCATACCTATAAATAAGACCTCTCTTGTAACTATTACATAATTAATCCCAATTATAATACACAACAACTTTCTCTCTCTAACTCTCCACTTTCTCTCTCTATTATATCCAAGAACACAAAATCTTGGATTATTATTTGGTAGAATTAATACGTTATAAGAGCCACATAAATACACCAATTAGTAAATTCTATCAACAGAGACCTCAAATGCAAAATCTAATTGTGTAAAGGGATTTCTCGATCGATTTTTAGTGGGGTGGCAAGGTTTCGTGGAAAAACTCCAAGCGGTTATATTTTTAAGTTTTTTCCCACTTTTTTCTATTAATCGATCGATCGTGAAGAAAGTTGTGTTTCGACATCTCCAATGCAAAGTATAACTGCAAAGATGGATTTTAAAGCTGATTTTGAGGGTGTTGGCAAGGTTTTGTGGCATAGACCTAATGTTAAATTTAATGTTGGACATAATGTTGGGCATAATGTTGGATGAAATGTCCCAACATCGAGTCCAACATTTCATTTGCACGCCCAGGACATCACAAGCAACTTACCCACCAGGTCAACATGAAGCAGGCAAGTGATATGCACATAACTGCTACATGTCACATAAGAAGAAGAGCTAGTGACGATCATCGGATGACAGTTGGTGCACGACACGCCAAAAATCATGGTAAACGTTCAAAATGAGCATTGTGGGATGACGGTAGGTGCATGGCACGCCTAAGCATCTACCAATGGATGACGATTGTGGGCATTGCGGAAATAAAGGTAAACACTCAAAATGAGCATTGTGGGATGACGGTTGGCGCACACACGCCCAAGCTCTCTCTATTAGATGACGGTTGGTGCACGGTATGCCCGATCACCGGCCAACGGGTGACTGTTGGTGAATGACATGCCCAAACGCTGACCATTGGATGACGATTAGTGCATGGCACGCCCAATCACGGCCAACAGAAGACGATTGGTGCACGTCATGCCTGAGCGCCGGCCATTGGATGACGGTTGATGAAAATAGGCGAACACAACATGTACCATCACGCCGGATGGGCGGTCGCAATGTGTCCCGACCTACAGATAGGCAGACGGAACATGTACATTCCCGTCGGATAGGCAGACGCAAAGTGTACCAATCTGCCGAGGTCAGACACAAATGCGTGCCAGTCGTCATGCCAGATGGGGAGACACGGCGTGTGCCATTTTATCGGATGGGCAGACACAACGCGTGTCGTCATGCCAGATATGGAGACACTGCGCATGCCCAAGTCAAATGCAATCAATCGGAAAAAGGTAGAAAACCTGAAATTTGAGAACTCTAATGTAAATTCTAACTGCAGAAATGGATTTCACGATCGATTATGTGGTAAATGGGAAGGTTTTTGTGGCAAATGGGTGTCATTTGATTTTTCCCGTTTAATTGACAATTGATCTAGAAAAGATCAAAAAATCTAAAATTCGGGATCTCAGATGCAAAATCTAACTGCATAAATGGATTACCCGATTGATTTTAAGGGGAGTGGCATATTTTCGTGGCAAAAGGGTGTCATTTGATTTTTCTCTTTTTTCGGTAATCGATCGATAAAAGATAGTAAAACTTGAAATTTGAGATCTCAAATTCAAAATCTAACTGTGCATAGGGATTTTGCTATCGATTTTTAGTGGGGTGACAATGTTTCGTGGCAAAACTCAAAGCGGTTATATTTTTAAGATTTTTCACACTTTTCCAGATTAATCGTCGATCGATCTTGAAGAACATTGCATTTCGGCACCTCCAATGCAAAATCTAACTGCAAAGATGGATTCTACAACTGATTTTGAGGGGGTTGACAAGGTTTTGTGGCATAGACCTAATGTTAAATTTAATGTTGGACTTAATGTTTGGCATAATGTTGGATGAAAAGTCCCAACATCGAGTCCAACATTTCATTTGCACGCCCAGAACATCACAAGCAACTTACCCACCAGGTCAACATGAAGTAGGCAAGTGATATGCACACAATTGCTACATGTCACATAAGAAGAAGAGCTAGTGACGGTCATCGGAAGACAGTTGGCGCACGACACACTAAACGCTCAAAATGAGCAATTTGGGATGACGGTTGGCGCACTGCACGCCCAAGCACCTGCCAATGGATGATGATTGTGGGCATTACGGGAATGACAGTAAACACTCAAAATGAGCATTGTGGGATTATGTTTGGCACACGTCACGCCCAAGCGCCGGCCATTGGATGACGGTTGGTGCACGACACACCCGATCACCGGCCAACGGATGATGGTTGATACACGGCATGCCCGAGCGCTGACCATCAGATGACGGTTGATGAAAATAGATGAACACAACATGTACCATCTCGCGCGGATGGGTGGTCGCAATGTGTACCATCCCGCCGAAGTCACACATAAATGCGTGCCACCCGTAATGCCGGATGGGGAGACACTGCGCATGCCCAAGTCAAACGCAATCGATCGGGAAAAGGTAGAAAACCTGAAATTTGAGAACTCTAATGCAAATTCTAACTGCAAAAATGGATTTTCACGATCGATTTTGTGGACAGTAGGAAGGTTTTCATGGCAAATAGGTGTCATTTGATTTTTTCCCGTTTAATTGACAATTGATCTAGAAAAGATTGAAAAACCTGAAATTTGGGATCTCAAATGCATAATCTAACTGCATAAATGGATTCCCCGATCGATTTTAAGGGGAGTGGCATATTTTCATGGCGATTTTTTTCCCATTTTTTTGGTAATCGATCGAGAAAAGATAATAAAACTTGAAATTTGAGATCTCAAATGCAAAATCTAACTGTGCAAAGAGATTTCACGATCGATTTTTAATGGGGTGACAATGTTTCGTGGAAAAACCCCAAGCGGTTATATTTTTAAGTTTTTTCCCACTTTTCTCGATTAATCGTCGATGGATCATAAAGAACGTTGAGTTCCGACACCTCCAATGCAAAATCTATCTGCAAAGATGGATTCTACAGCTGATTTTGAGGTGGTTTGCAAGGTTTTGTGGCATAGACCTAATGTTAAATTTAATGTTGGACTTAATGTTGGGCATAATGTTGGATGAAAGGTCCCAACATCGAGTCCAACATTTCATTTGCACGCCCAGGACATCATAAGCAACTTACCCACCATGTCAACATGAAGTAGGCAAGTGATATACACACAATTGCTACATGTCACATAAGAAGAAGAGCTAGTGACAGTCATTGGATGATGGTTGGCGCACGATACACACGAGCGCCGATCAACGGATGGCAGTTGTGGGTATTGTGAAAATAATCATTAACGCTCAAAATGAGTATTGTTGGATGACGGTTGGCGTACGGCACGCCCGAGCGCCGACCAATGGATGATGGTTGTGCGCATTGTGGAAATGACGTTAAACACTCAAAATGAGCATTGTGGGATTACGGTTGGCGCATGGCACGCCCAAATGCCGACCAATGGATGACGGTTGGTGCATGTCATGCCCAATCACCGGCCAAAGGAGATGGTGGGTGCACAGCACGTCCGAGTGTTGGCAATCGAATGACGGTTGGTGAAAATAGGCGAACACAATGTGTACCATACTACCGGATGGGCGATTGCAACGTGTCCCGACCCACCGATGGGCAGACGGAATGTGTACATTCCTATCGGATAGACAGACACAACATGTACCATCCTACCGAGGTCAGACACAAATGCGTGCCAGCCGTCATGCCGGATGGAGAGACACGATGTGCGCTGTTCCGTCGGATGGGTAGTTACAATGCGTATCGTCATACTGGATGGGGAGACACTGTGCATGCCTACGTCGAATGCAATCGATCGGGAAAAGGTAGAACACCTTAAACTTGAGAACTTTAATGCAACTTCTAACTGCAGAAATGGATTTCATGATCGATTTCGTGGGCAGTGGGAAGGTTTCGTGGCAAATTGGTGTCATTTGATTTTTCCCGTTTAATTAACAATTGATCTAGAAGAGATCGAAAAACCTTAAAATTGGGATCTCAGATGCAAAATCTAAATGCATAAATGGATTCCCCATTTGATTTTAAGGAGAGTTGAATATTTTCGTGGCAAAAGGGTGTCAATTGATTTTTCCCATTTTTCGGTAATCGATTGAGAAAAGATAAAAAAAACTTGAAATTCGAGATCTCAAATGCAAAATCAAATTCTGGAAAGGGATTTTGCGACCGATTTTTAGTGGGGTGGCAATATTTCATGGAAAAACTCCAAGCAATTATATTTTTAAGTTTTTTCCCACTTTTCCCGATTAATCGTCGATCGATCGTGAAGAACGTTGCCTTTCGGCACATCCAATGCAAAATCAAACTACAAAGATGGATTCTACAACTGATTTTGAGGGGTTGGCAAGGTTTTGTGGCATAGACCTAATGTTAAATTTAATGTTGGACTTAATGTTGGGCATAATGTAGGATGAAATGTCCCAACATCGAGTCCAACATATCATTTGCACGCCCAGGACATCACAAGCAACTTACCCACCAGGTCAACATTAAGCAGGCAAGTGATATGCACATAAATGCTACATGTCACATAAGAAGAGATAGTGACGGTCATCGGATGACGGTTGGTGCATGACACGCCTGAGCGCCAGTTAACGGATGAAGGTTGTAGGTATTGCGAAAATAATTGTAAACGCTCAAAATGAGCATTGTGGGATGACGATTGGCGTACGGTACGCCCGAGCGCTGGCCAATGGATGATGGTTGTGCGCATTGCGGAAATGACGGTAAACACTCAAATTGAGCATTGTGGGATGACGGTTGGCGCACGGCACGCCCAAGCACCGACCAATGGATGACGGTTGGTGCATGTCATGCCCAATTACCGGCCAACGGAGATGGTGGGTGCACGGCACGTCCGAGTGCTGGCAATCGAATGATGGTTGGTGAAAATAGGCGAACACAACGTGTACCATACTGTCGGATGGGCGGTTGCAACGTGTCCCGACCCGCCGATGGGCAGACGGAATGTGTACATTCCCATCGAATAGGCAGACGCAACATGTACCATCCCACTGAGGTTAGACACAAACGTGTGCCAGGCGTCATGCCGGATGGAGAGACACGACGTGTGCTGTTCCGTCGGATGGGTAGATACAATGCGTATTGTCATACTGGATGGGGAGACACTGTGCATGCCTAAGTCGAATGCAATTGATCGGGAAAAGGTAGAGAACCTGAAACTTGAGAACTTTAATGCAACTTCTAACTGCAGAAATGGATTTCATGATCGATTTCGTGGGTAGTAGGAAGGTTTTCATGGCAAATTGGTGTCATTTGATTTTTTCCCGTTTAATTGACAATTGATCTAGAAGAGATAAAAAAACCTTAAAATTGGGATCTCAGATGCAAAATCTAAATGCATAAATGGATTCCCCGTTCGATTTTAAGGAGAGTTGCATATTTTCGTGGCAAAAGGGTGTCAATTGATTTTTTCCATTTTTTCGGTAATCGATCGAGAAAAGATAAAAAAAACTTAAAATCTGAGATCTCAAATGCAAAATCTAATTCTGGAAAGGGATTTCGCGATCTATTTTTAGTGGGGTGGCAATGTTTCATGGAAAAACTCCAAGCAGTTATATTTTAAGTTTTTTCCCACTTTTCCCTATTAATTGTCGATCGATCGTGAAGAACGTTGCATTTTGGCACCTCCAATGCAGAATCTGACTACAAAGATGGATTCTACAGTTGATTTTGAGGGGTTGTCAAGGTTTTGTGGCATAGACCTAATGTTAAATTTAATGTTGGACTTAATGTTGGGCATAATGTAGGATGAAATGTCCCAACATCGAGTCCAACATATCATTTGCAAGCCCAGGACATCACAAGCAACATACCCACCAGGTCAACATGAAGCAGGCAAGTGATATGCACATAACTGCTACATGTCACATAAGAAGAGATAGTGACGGTCATCAGATGACGGTTGGTGCACGACACGCAGGTCAACGGATGGCGGTTGTAGGTATTGCAAAAATAATCGTAAACGCTCAAAATGAGCATTGTGGGATGACGGTTGGCGTACGGCACGCCCGAGCACCGGCCAATAGATGATGGTTGTGCACATTGTGGAAATGACGGTAAACACTCAAATTGAGCATTGTGGATGACGGTTGGCGCACGGCACGCCCAAGCACCGACCAATGGATGACGGTTGGTGCATGTCATGCCCAATCACCGGCCAACGAAGATGGTGGGTGCACGGCACGTTCGAGTGCTGGCAATCGAATGACGGTTGGTGAAAATATGCGAACACAACTTGTACTATACTGTTTGATGGGCGGTTGCAACGTGTCCCGACCCGCCGATAAGCAAATGGAACGTGTACATTCCCATCGGATAGACAGACGCTGCATGTACCATCCCACCGAGGTTAGACACAAACGTGTGCCAGGCATCATGCCGGATGGAGAGACACGACGTGTGCTGTTCCGTCGGATGGGTAGATACAATGCGTATCGTCATACTGGATGGGGAGACATTGTGCATGCCTAAGTCGAATGCAATCGATCGGGAAAAGGTAGAGAACCTGAAACTTGAGAACTTTAATGCAACTTCTAACTACAGAAATGGATTTCATGATCGATTTCGTGGGCAGTGGGAAGGTTTTCATGGCAAATTGGTGTCATTTGATTTTTCCCGTTTAATTGACAATTGATCTAGAAGAGATCGAAAAACCTTAAAATTGAGATCTCAGATGCAAAATCTAAATGCATAAATGGATTCCCCGTTCGATTTTAAGGAGAGTTGCATATTTTTGTGGCAAAAGGGTATCAATTGATTTTTCCCATTTTTTCGGTAATCGATCGAGAAAAGATAAAAAAACTTGAAATTCGAGATCTCAAATGCAAAATCTAATTCTGGAAAGGGATTTCGAGATCGATTTTTAGTGGGGTGGCAATGTTTCATGGAAAAACTCCAAGCAGTTATATTTTTAAGTTTTTTCCCACTTTTCCCGATTAATCATCGATCGATCGTGAAGAACGTTGCATTTCGGCACCTCCAATGCAAAATCTATCTGCAAAGATGGATTCTATAGTTGATTTTGAGGAGTTGGCAAGGTTTTGTGGCATAGACCTAATGTTAAATTTAATGTTGGGCATAATGTAGGATGAAATGTCCCAACATCGAGTCCAACATATCATTTGCACGCCCAGGACATCACAAGCAACTTACCCTCCAGGTCAACATGATGCAGGCAAGTGATATGCACATAACTACTACATGTCACATAAGAAGAGATAGTGACGGTCATCGGATGACGGTTAGTACACGACACGCCTGAGTGCCGGTCAATGGATGACGGTTGTAGGTATTGCGGAAATTATGCTAAACGCTCAAAATGAGCATTGTGGGATGACAGTTGGCGCACGGCACGCCCGTGCGTCGGCCAATGGATGATGTTTGTTGGCATTGCGGAAATGACGGTAAATACTCAAAATGAGCATTGTGGGATGACGGTTGGCGCACGATATGCCCAAGCTCTGACCATTGGATAACGGTTGGTGCACGGCACGCCCGAGCGCCGGTCATCAAATGACGGTTGATGAAAATTGGCAAATATCCCGATGGATGGGCGGTCACAACGTGTCCCGACCCACCGATGGGCAGACGAAATGTGTACATTCCCATCGGATGGGCAGACATAACGTGTACCATCCCATCGAGGTCAGATACAAACGCGTGCCAGCCGTCATGCCGGATGAAGAGACACATAGTGTGCTGTTCTGTTGGATTGGCAGACACAACACGTGCGGTCATGCTGGATGGGGAGACACTGCCCATGCCCAAGTCAAATGCAATCGATCGGGAAAAGGTAGAAAACCTGAAAAATTGAGAACTCTAATGCAAATTCTAACTACAGAAATGGATTTCTCTATACATTTCGTGGGCAGTGTGAAGGTTTTCGTGGAAATGGGTGTCATTTGATTTTTTTCCGTTTAATTGACAATTTATCTAGAAAAGATAAAAAAATCATAAATTCGGGATCTCAAATGCAAAATCTAACTACATAAATGGATTACCCGATCGATTTTAAGGGGAGTGGCATATTTTCTTGGCAAAAGGGTGTCAATTGATTTTTTCCCATTTTTTCTGTAATCGATAGAGAAAAGATAAAAAAACTTAAAATTCAAGACCTCAAATGCAAAATCTAACTGTGTAAAGGGATTTCGCGATCGATTTTTAGTGGGGTGGCAAGGTATCGTGGCAAACCTCTAAGCGGTTATATTATTAAGTTTTTCCCACTTTTCTCTATTAATTGATCGATCGAGTAGAACGTTGCATTTCGGCACCTCCAATGCGAAATCTAACTACATAGATGGATTCTACAACTGATTTTGAGGGTGTTGGCAAGGTTTTGTGGCATAGACCTAATGTTAAATTTAATGTTGGACTTAATGCTGGGCATAATGTTGGATAAAATGTCCAAACATCGAGTCCAACATTTCATTTGCATGCCCAGGACATCACAAGCACCTTACCCGCCAGGTCAAAATGAAGCAGGCAAGTGATATGCACACAACTGCTACATGTCACATTAGAAAAAGAGCTAGTGACGGTCATCGGATGACGGTTGGCGCACAAAACGCCAAAAATCATGGTAAACACTCAAAATGAGCATTGTGGGATGACAATTGACACACGGAATGCCCGAGCACTGGCCAATGGATGACGATTGTGGGCATTGCGGAAATGACGATTAACACTCAAAATGAGCATTGTGGAATGACGGTTGGCGCACGATACACCCGAGCGTCGGTCAACGGATGACAGTTGTGAACATTGGGAAAATGACGGTAAACACTCAAAATAAGCATTGTGGGATGACGGTTGGCACACGACATGCCCAAGTGCCGGCCATTGGATAACGATTGGTGCACTAGACGCCCGATCACCAGCCAACGGATGATGGTTTGTGCACGGCACACCCGAGTGCCGGCCATCGGATGATGGTTGATGAAAAGAGACTAACATAACGTGTCCCGACCCGCCGATGGGCAGACGGAACGTGTACATTCCCATTGGATGGGCAGCACAACGTGTACCATCCCGCCGAAGTCAGACAAAAATGCGTGCCAGCCGTCATGCCGGATGGGGAGACACGTCGTGTGCTGTCCTGCCGGATGGGGAGATACTGCGCATGCCCAAGTCAAATGTAATCGATCGGGAAAAGGTAGAAAACCTGAAATTTGAGAACTTTAATGCAAATTCTAACTGCAGAAATGGATTTCACGATCGATTTCGTGGGCAGTGGGAAGGTTTTCGTGGCAAATGGGTGTCATTTGATTTTTTCCCATTTAATTGACAATTGATCTAGAAAAGATCAAAAAACCTGAAATTCGGAATATCAGATGCAAAATGTAACCCCGATCGATTTTAATAGGAGTGACATATTTTCATGGCAAAAGGGTGTCAATTGATTTTTTCACGTTTTTTTGGTAATCGATCGAGAAAAGATAAAAAAACTCAAAATTTGAGATCTCAAATGTAAAATCTAACCGTGAAAAGGGATTTCACGATCGATTTTTAGTGGGGTGACAAGGTTTCGTGGCAAAACTCCAAGCGGTTGTATTTTTAAGTTTTTTCCCACTTTTCCCGATTAATCGTCGATCAATCATGATGAACATTGCATTTCGGAACCTCCAACGCAAAATCTAACTGCAAAGATAGATTATACAGTTGATTTTGAGGGGGTTGACAAGGTTTTGTGGAATAGACCTATTGTTAAATCTAATGTTGTACTTAATGTTGGGCATAATGTTGGATGAAATGTCCCAACATCGAGTCCAACATTTCATTTGCACGCTCAGGACATCACAAGCAACTTACCCATATGGCCAACATGAAGCAGACAAGTGATATGCACACAACTGCTACATATCACATAAGAAGAAGAGTTAGTGACAGATATCGAATGATGGTTTGTGCACGACACGCCCGAGCACCGGTCAATGGATGAGGGTTGTGGTTATTGCGGAAATGATGCTAAACACTCAAAATTAGCATTGTGGGATAATGATTGGCGCACGGCACGCCCTTGCGTCGGCCAATGGATGACCGTTGTGGGCAATGCAGAAATGATAGTAAACACTCAAAATAAGCATTGTGGGATGACAATTGGCGCACGACACACCCAAGCGCCAGCTATTGGATAACGGTTGGTGCACATCACACCCAATCACCAGTCAACGGATGACGGTTGGTGCACGGCACGCCCGAGCGCCGGCCATCGGATGACGGTTGATGAAAATAGGCGAACACAACGTGTACCATTCCGCCGGATGGGTGGTCGCAACATGTCCCGATCCGCCGATGGGCAGACGGAACGTGTAGATTCCCATCGGATGGGCATACACAGCGTGTACTATTCCACCGAGGTCAAATACAAACGTGTGCCAGCCATCTTGCCAGATGGGGAAAAACATCGTGTGTCGTTCAGTCGGATGGGCAGACACAACGCGTGCCGTCATGCTGGATGGGGAGACACTGCGCATGCCCAAGTCAAATGCAATCGATCAGAAAAAGGTAGAAAACCTGAAATTTGGGAACTCTAATGCAAATTCTAACTGCAGAAATGGATTTCACGATCGATTTCGTGGGCAGTGGGAAGGTTTTCGTGGCAACTGGGTGTCATTTGATTTTTTCCCATTTAATTGACAATTGATCTAGAAAAGATCAAAAAACCTAAAATTCGGGATCTCAGATGCAAAATCTAACTGCATAAATAGATTTCCCGATCGATTTTAAGGGGAGTGGCACATTTTCGTGGCAAAAGGGTGTCAATTAATTTTTTCCCATTTTTTTGGTAATCGATCGATTAAAGATAAAAAAACTTGAAATTCGAGATCTTAAATGCAACATCTAACTGTGTAAAGGGATTTCCTGATCATTTTGTGGTGGGGTGGCAAAGTTTTGTGGCAAAACTCCAAACGGTTATATTTTAAAAAATTTCCCACTTTTCCCGATTAAACATCGATCAATCGTGAAGAACGTTGCATTTTGGCACCTCCAATTAAAAATCTAACTGCAAAGATGGATTCTACAGCTGATTTTGAGGGGTTGACACGGTTTTGTGGCATAGACCTAACGTTAAATTTAATGTTGGACTTAATGTTGGGCATAATGTTGGATGACATGTCCCAACATCGAGTGCAACATTTCATTTGCACGTGCATGACATCACAAGCAACTTACCCACCAGGTCAACAAGAAGCAGGCAAGTGATATGCACACAAATGCTACATATCACATAAGAAGAAGAGCTAGTGACGGTCATCGGATGACAGTTGGCGCACGACACGTCAGAAATGATGGTAAATGCTCAAAATAAGCATTGTGGGATGACGGTTGACGCACGACACGCCCGAACACCGATCAATTGATGACGATTGTGGTCATTATGGAAATGACGGTAAACACTCAAAATGAGCATTGTGGGATGATGATTGGCGCACGGCACGCCCGAGCGCTGACCAATGGATGACAGTTGTGGCTATTGCAGAAATGACTGTAAACACTTAAAATGAGAATTGTGGGATGACGGTTGGTGCACGGCACGCCCAAGCACCGTCCATTGGATGATGGTTGGTGCACGACACGCACGATCACCGGCCAATGGATGACGGTTAGTGCACGACACGCCTGAGCGCCTGCCATCGAATGACGGTTGATGAAAATTGGCAAACACAACATGTACCATCCCACCGGATGGGCGATCCCTACGTGTCCCGACCTGCCAATGGTCAAACGGAACATGTACATTCCCCTCGGATGGACAGACGCAGCGTGTAGCACTCGGATGGACAGACGCAGCGTGTAGCATCTTGTCGAGGTCAGACACAAATGCGTGCCAACCGCCATGCCGGATGGGGAGATACTGCGCATGCCCAAGTCAAATGCAATCGATCGGAAAAAGGTAGAAAACCTAAAATTTGAGAACTCTAATCCAAATTCTAACTGCAGAAATGTATTTCACGATCGATTGGGTAGACAGTGGGAAGGTTTTCATGGCAAATGTGTGTCATTTGATTTTTTCTGGTTTAATTGACAATTGATCTAGAAAAGATCGAAAAACCTGAAATTCGGGATCTTACATGCAAAATTTAACTGCATAAATGGATTCCCCGATCGATTTTAAGGGGAGTAGAATATTTTCGTGACAAAATGGTGTCAATTGATTTTTTCCCATTTTTTGGTAATCGATCGATAAAAGATTAAAAAACTTAAAATTCAAGATCTCAAATGCAAAATCTAACTGTGTAAAGGGTTTTCTCGATCAATTTTTAGTGGGGTGACAAAACTCCAAGCGTTTATATTTTTAAGTTTTTTTCACACTTTTCCCGAATAATCATCGAAGAACGTTGCATTTTGGCACCTTCAATGCAAAATCTAACTGCAAAGATGGATTCTACAACTTATTTTGAGGGGGTTGGCAAGGTTTTGTGCCACAGACCTAATGTTAAATTTAATGTTGGAGTTAATGTTGGGCATAATGTTAGATGAAATGTTCAAACATCGAGTCCAACATTTCATTTGCACGCCCAGGACATCACAAACAACTTACCCACCAGGTCAATAAGAAGCAGGCAAGTGATATGCATAAAACTGCTACATGACACATAAGAAGAAGAGCTAGTCACGGTCATCGGATGATGGTTGGCGCACAACACGTAAAAAATGATGGTAAATGCTCAAAATGAGCATTGTGGGATGACTGTTGGCACACAGCACGCCCAAACACCGGCCAATGGATGATGATTGTGGGTATTGCAAAAATGACGGTAAACACTCAAAATGAGCATTGTGGGATGACAGTTGGCGCACGGCACGCCCAAACACCGGCTAATAGATGACGATTGTGGGCATTGCAGAAATGACAGTAAACACTCAAAATGAGCATTGTGGGATGACGGTTGGCGCACGACACGCCCAATCGCCGGCCATTGGATGACAGTTGCTGCACGGCACGCCCGATCACCGACCAATGTATTACTGTTGGTGTACGACATACCCGAGTGCCGGCCATCAGATGACGGTTGATAAAAATAGGTGAACACAACGTGTACCATCCCTCCAGATTAGCAGTCGCAACATGTCCCGACCTACCGATGGGTAGACGGAATGTGTACATTCCAATCAGATGGGTAGACGCAGCGTGTACCATCCCACCAAGGCCAGACACAAATACGTGCCAGCCGTCATGCCAGATTGGGAGACAAGGCGTATGCCGCTCCGTCGAATGGGCAGACACAATGTGTGTCGTCATGCCGGATGGAGAGACAATGTGCATGCCCATGTCAAATGCAATTGATCGAAAAAGGTAGGAAACCTGAAATTTGAGAACTCTAATGCAAACTCTAACTGCAGAAATGGATTTCGCGATCGATTTCATGGGCAGTGGGAAGGTTTTCGTGAAAAATGAGTGTCATTTGATTTTTTCTCGTTTAATTGACAATTATCTAGAAAAGATCGAAATATCTGAAATTTGGAATCTCATATGCAAAATCTAACAGTATAAATGGATTCCCCTATCGATTTTATGGGGAGTGGCATATTTTCGTGGCAAAAGGGTGTCAATCAATTTTTTCACATTTTTTTTGGTAATCGATCGATAAAAGATAAAAAAACATGAAATTTGAGATCTCAAATGCAAAACCTAACTGTGTAAGGGGATTTCTCGATCAATTTTTAGTGGGGTGGCAAGGTTTCATGGTAAAACTTGAAGCGATTATATTTTTTAGTTTTTTTCCCACTTTTCCCGATTAATCGTCGATCGATCATGAAGAACGTTGCATTTTGGCACCTCCAATGCATAATCTAACTGCAAAGATGGATTCTACAACTGATTTTGAGGGGGTTGGCAAGGTTTTGTGTCTTAGACATAATGTTAAATTTAATGTGAACAAATTCATCAAATACAACATGGGGTGTTACCTCCACACAAAGAGAGACCTTATTAAAGACTCTATAGGCCTTGCTGCTGCCAGAATATCCTAAGAATATTCCCTCAGCAACCTTGGCATCAAAAGTTTTTAACTTGGTTTTTCAATTGTCATGGATGAAACACCTACATCCAATGATATGGACAAAGGAAAGGTTAGAGGATTAACCTTTGTACGTCTCATAGGGGGTCTTGCCATGCCTCTTGATTGGCAAGCATCTATTCTGGATGTAGCAATCAGTGTTGATGGCTTCTGTCCAAAATCTCTGGGGAGTATTGTATTCAACTAACATTGTCCTTGCTGCCTCTTTGAGAGTTCTATTTCTTCTCTTAGCAAGACCATTTTGCTGAGGTGTTCTGGCAGCTGATGTCTCATGTTGAATACCATTCTCCCTGCAATAGTCAGAAACAACAAAGTTAAGAAATTCAGTACCTTTGTCACTTCTGATTCTGACTATAGTGAGGTCCTGCTCATTCTGAATCCTCTTGAACAGCTCTAGCATCTTGACCATAATCACATTCTTCTTGAACAAAAACACTACCCAAGTGTATTGTTTGCCAATATCGTGTATGCTTCACGCAACTATACGTGGACATTGTAAATTTGGCAAGTTGACCAAGTCATAAAAATATCAAATGTTGGTCCCAAAACGAGTTAAATCAGTGTATGGGGGGGGGAATACACTGATGTCAGATTTTTCTGAAAGACTCAGAAAAATGCTCTAACGCACTCAGTCAGAATTCTCTGAAGTACTCAGTATGCTGAATGTCCGCAGGGGCAGCAGGGACGGTTCAGTACCGAGTCAGATAAGCTGAGTGTGAGTTAAGTGCTCGGAGGCTCAGTAGAGATAACAAACCTACTGACTGCTCGGAAGCGAGTCAGTTGGACTACTATCTCAGTGAGTCAGAGTACGTGCGGAAAGTGAGCCCTTAGATTCTACTCGTTTTAGTTTCTGAAAACGCTTTCTCTGAGTTGCTTAGTAAATTGGTGGGAGTGCACAGTATTCAGATTCAGGATGATTGATTCAGTCCTGAAGTTAAAACCAATGCAGTATGTTCAGTTTAATATGATGACATTTATGATCCTGAACAAAACAGTAAATCAGCACACAGGGGACTTTTTAACGTGGTTCGGAGATAACCAACTCCTACGTCCACGACCTGATTTAACAGGAAGCTATCCTCAAAACCCTGAGGATAGGTACTTGGGTTTTACGTGCCAAGGGACACGAGTAGCCAACTTCCTCTCTTAGGAACTGACCCCTGGGCGTTTTACAAGTCCCAGTCCTTCTAACCAACCTATCTCACACTTTGAGAGGTTTGGTATTCTGGTTTCCAACTAAGATAGCTCTAGCAATACAAATCAGTGCTAAATAATAGAGCTATCGATTTAAGCAAATACAGAGTGAATCCTACTACAACACTAGGTGTTAGGATATCTGTGTTAGATGTTTTGATGATATAAAACAAATCAGCTTGTAATAGGACCAGCTGAACATGTTAGTCAGCTGATGAGTAGTTAGGATTAGATAGGTTCGAGTAAGGGGGAACCTACCTTGCTGCCTAGAAGATCCGAAGCTTTCATAGAAGAGAAGACCAGCTGAGACCTTGTGGACTTAGCCGATTTTAGAAGACAGAAGATTTAATCAGCTGACACTGGAGCATCGAAAGCAGATCTTCAGAGAAGTTTACATCAGCCGATAAGCTGAAGAGCAGATTAGCTGATATCAGAAGATTAGCTGATCAGCTGAGAGCACGTCGCAGACAAGACAAGGACCATGGATAAAAGACTTATTCGGACGAAGTCAAGAAGACCAGCTGAGGTGCACACCAGCAGACTTGCACATCAGCTGAGGTCCAAGTATCAGCAGACTGATACACTAGCTGAGGAGACAGATCAGCTGAGGTCCTGTGCTCAGCCCAGATTCTTCGGAATCAATTTAAAGGGTTAACTTGCGATATAAAAGGAAGATTCCCAGAATAGAGGATCAATCAATCAAGGGGACAAACGTGATTGATTGAAGGTCACGAAGATTGACGGGAATCAAGAAGGAAATTCAATCAATCACAATTATTGATTGAATGCGAGATTATAGGATCTCAGATTTCTAGTCCATTCCAACGGCTAGTTATTTGATCCTATAAATTGGAGTAATTGTGATAATTTCAGTATTGGATTTACACGCACATTAAGCTAGCCAATACTCTGTCAGTTTTATCACTTACGCTCAAAAACATCATCAATACTTATCTTTTGTAAAAGCTTTGTAGAAGCTGTGAGAAGTCAATTGCAATTATAGCATTGACAAGTTGTAAAGAGAGTAGTACTCTCAAAACTGTGTAAGTAAGTGAGTAAGTGAGTTAGTGGAGAGCCCCTCAAGTCCAAGTTGGATTGAGGAGAGTGGATGTAGGACAGTTGGTCCGAACCACTATAAACCCCTGTGTCTCTTCGTATTTTTCCTGTTCTTATCTGTGCACATCACTTAAAATCAGATTTTCTTTAAAACGTTTCCGCACTATACACAGCGCACTAATTTCAAAATTCAGATTATCTCAAGTAGTCTGCTGTTTTTCTGAATAAATCAGTAAATTTGAAAAAGGTTTTTGAATCCTTACAAGTCTATTCAACCCCCCCCTTCTAGACTTGTTCAAGTGTATTCTTCCCAAAACCTGCCTTTGGGACCAACAAGTGGTATCAGAGCAGTGTGTCCTAACGGCCACAGTTTGAGAAGCTTTTGGTGGTCACCTGGACAGATCCCTGATTTTTTTTAGAATCTGTGTGCTTTTTATCTAACCACTTGCAGATATGTCTTCCTACAAAAAGAGTGGATCCAAGACAAGGAAGTTACCTGAATTCTCCATAGAGGATTATGACTACTGGAAATTCAGGATGGAGAATCACCTTGGAGCCATTCATGATCGAATGCTAGATGTTCTGGAGGAAGGGCCAATCAAGTTCTTCTGGGAAGGAATAAGTGATGGCAAGACTCCAGAAGCTGAAATTAGTGAAAGAAGGAAGACAGAGAAGAAGAAGAGTGAATTAAACGATGCTGAAAGAAAACTCTTCAACCTCGACCAAGTGGCCAGAACAGAAATCATTGAGACACTCTCCAAAGAATATATAGAGAAAATTAAGACGTGCAGAACCGCTAAGGAGATGTGGGAGAAACTCTCCTTGATGTGTGAAGGGACAGATCAAATCAAAGAGAACAAGCTTCAAGCTGTTCTACATACCTTTGACACATTTAAAATGAAAGCTGATGAAACCATTGATCAGCTAGATATGAGATTGACAAACATACTGAACAAAGCAAGCTCCTTAGGAAAGGATTACTCGGAGAAAGAGATTAACAACAAAATCCTGAGATCTCTTACTCCTAGATGGAGAGTGAAGGTGACAGTAATTAAAGAGACAAAGAATTTATCTGAGATGAGTCATCATACACTGCTATCTCATCTAAAGGCGCATGAGTTCGACATCCAAGAAGAAGATCAAGAAGATGAGACTCCAACTACATCAGCCACAAAGAATGTTGCATTCTCTGCTGCAGCTGATAGTCAAGAGAAATCCTCTACTCCAGAAGACATGAGCTTAAAGGAGCAACTTGCTTTATTGACCAAGAAGTTTGACAAAATGTCAAACAAGTTTCAGAAGTATAGATCTCATTGGAAGAAGAATAAGAGTGATTATTCCAGAAGATACCAAAAGTCATCTGATGTCAGAAGACCATCAGATGAACAGGAGACCAGATATAAGTCTCCAGAGAGAAGGAGGGATCCAAGTCCCAGAAAAGGAGGAGATAGTGTTTGTTTCACTTGCAACAAGCCAGGACATCTCAGTTATGATTGTCCTCAACTTACCCCAAGGGAAAGAGAAGAAAAGAGGATCAAGAGAGATCGCAGGTTCGCTGATAAGAGAGCTTTGCTGGCAGAAGAGGAGAAGCAGGATATCAGCTCGTCCTCGTCCTCATCTGATTTTGAATCAGAGGATGATATCTGCCTTATGGCTAAGGTGGAAAAGGTAAATTCTCCTACCCCCTCTGTTAGCTCATCTTGCTCTATGTTTCTTCATTATCTGCGGCCAAGTCAAATGCAATCGATCGGGAAAAGGTAAAAAACCTGAAATTTGAGAACTCTAATGCAAATTCTAACTGCAGAAATAGATTTCACGATCAATTTTGTGGGTAGTGGGAAGGTTTTCATGGCAAATGGGTGTCATTTGATTTTTTCTCATTTAATTGACAATTAATCTAGAAAAGATCTAAAAACCTAAAATTCGGGATCTCAGATGCAAAATCTAACTGCATAAATAGATTTCCCGATCGATTTTAAGAGGAGTGTCATATTTTCGTGGCAAAAGGGTGTTAATTTGATTTTTTCCTGTTTTTTGGTAATCGATCGATAAAAGATAAAAAAAAGTTGAAATTCGAGATCTTAAATGCAAAATCTAACTGTGTAAAGGGATTTCTCGATCATTTTTAGTGGGGTGGCAAGGTTTTGTGGCAAAACTCAAAGCGGTTATATTTTAAAAAAATTCCCACTTTTCCAGATTAATCGTTGATCAATCGTGAAGAACGTTGCGTTTTGGCACCTCCAATTCAAAATCTAATTGGAAAGATGGATTCTACAGCTGATTTTGAGGGGGTTGGCACGGTTTTGTGGCATAGACCTAACGTTAACTTTAATGTTGGACTTAATGCTTTGCTCAGGATTCCAACTTCAAACCCTGGTGGCTGTTCCACATAAATCACTTCAGCCAGGATTCCATTAAAGAATGCTGACTTGACATCAATTTGATATACTTTGAACACTTTGAAAACAACATAGGCAAGAAACAATCTAATGGTTTCTGGTCTGGCCACAAGAGCAAAGGTCTCATCATAGTCAATTACTTAAGACTGTGAGTACCCCTAGGCTACTAGCCTTGCCTTATTTCTTACCACAACATCATTTTCATCCTTTTTGTTCTTGAAGATCTACTTAGTACCTATGACCTTCTGATGTCTGGGCCTATCCACTAGAGTCCAGACTTC